>JBCAUI010525043.1:0-11654 GCA_038406195.1 Haplosyllis anthogorgicola | reverse complement strand
TCATGTGATATTGTAACCTATATTGTGTTAGTTTTATGATATTGCCAAATGAGCTCAGGTCCATCTGGACCTATTTTCATACTTTAGATTGGAGATGACAAATAAGCTGCAGTCTATGATGCAGACACATTGTAATGAGGCTTTGAGGTTGCTACAAATAGGATCATCAAGTACTGCAAGAACGGTGAACTTGCCATTGGATATCATTAAGGTAAAATCGCTTGGAAATAAGTAAATTGTGAAATAAGAATAGTAAAGTCGTATTAACTGTGTAATATATTTACAGGACATTGTATGTAAATGGCATTCGTTACACGTTAAATAAACATAAAATTTACCCTTATTGTCTGTGTAGATGCATTACCTTCCAAGATATTGCAAGTGTGTAATGTTGTACTTTCAGGATGGAGGATATAATTATTCCACAGGACAGAACACAGCTGTTACAAGTACAGCGAATCATTCTTCGGGAACCTCGACAGAACAGTCGCTCTTCTCATTTCAACAAAATAACACAAACAAGTAAGTTAGCCTATTATTTATTAGTTTAGCAAATAAAAATACAATACTGATAAAACTTAATATACATAATGGAGTAAGAGTTTTCTGCACAATTTACAGCTTTATAGTTTCAAACATAAATAGGTTACAAATTGTTTCCAGGATATATTTATGTGAGATATACAGTTCAGATCACAGTCATACAGATTTAAGCACACGTTGCTGACAGGCTTGTCTTTTCAAAAAATTGAAAGAACATGTATAGCATCATGCAGTTAAACACCCGAAGAGATTTTATTGGACAGTCTTCTATTTCCGAGCAACACCTTTAGATATTATTAGGCTCACGAAATGAAACATGGTCACAGATAAAGCATTTAAGGTAATTTACTTGTTAAGAGAAATACTCAAGTGCAACCCGATCTATAGGTCCGCGTATCGTGTTATCCCAAGTTTTACTACAGTAGAACCTGCCTTGAAAGACACCTGCTTTGAGCGACGACCTGCCTTATACAACATGTTTTGCTTTAAATCTATTAGATTTCATGTTTATTATGTGACAGTACCCCCAAACACGATATAAGACACCTAAATTACTGTTTTTAAGACACTTTCTAACATCAATGAATTGAGATTTTGTATGCAAACACTGCTCAATTTGAGCAATGCATTCACACTTTGACACAACTTACCAACTAGTCAACCATTGTCTGGTAAGCTGTTAATTGCTATCACTGCATTAGCAAATTATTTAATGTGGGAATGCATTCTCACACTTTCAATGTAGACCTCCCTTTTACTTTTTTTTAACAAGCCTAACATAACCAAAATTAAATATTTATATTACTATCCAGTTATTTGATATTACTTTGTATAACTACATAATTAATACATTTAGACAATTTGAAATTTTCAATAGAAAATGGCCACCTGTAATTGAAAATTGCTGAAAGATGTCACAAGGTTTGAAGGAGTTGTACCTGCTTTGAGCGATGACCTGCCTTATACGACACTTTTGAATAAAAATTTAGGGGTGTCGCTCAAAGCAGGTTCTACTGTACATTCATTTCAATAATGGATTATTAATGATTGAGGGCACTTAAAAAACGGGACTATCACCATATCAGTCAGCATTATAGATAATAATGTTGATTACTGACGTCCATTTTCACACTTGATCTTATGACCATATAAAAGCATTGCGTTTTTGTTCGCACAAAGGTGAGAGTAATAATCTTCTTTGTGGTAACATAGTATGTGTGCACATGTACATGGTTTATTGGGTTTTATTGCTTTTCAATAGTGGAGTGCTAGAGACTGACCAGTCATTCCTTATCAGTGTACTGTAACATTTTATATCAAAGTCCGCACGATTTCAAGGAAAATTGTGTACATATTGTACTCATGCGTGTAAACAGTAGACATGTTATCGCACGTAATTGTACACCTTGACTTCACCATTACCTTGTAGTACCAGCAATTGGCACTCGTTATTTACAGCAACGTCAATTGGCCCCAGTAAGTCATCATCGCATATCACTACAGCCAGAAATTCTCCCTGTGATGAGAACATTTGTATTCTGTTATTGGCACTGTCAGCAACGAGTATATTGCCATAGTGGTCGACACATGTCCCGGCAGGATGAAAGAACTGACCAATCCCTGCGCCTCTCTGTCCGAACTCACAAATCATGAGTCCGTTCGGTGTGAACATCTTGATGCAGTGTTCCTCATAGTCACTCACAATGATATTATCGTCCCTGTCAACAGAAACGTGCCATGCGTTATGGAACGCTGGGGCATGGATTCCTCCTACAATGCAGTTGAGCACTCTGTGATCGGCCCGCGCATACATGTAAATGCAGGCTTGGCGTTCTCCCATGTCCGTCACCACAAGATCACCGCTCCTGTTGACGGCTATATCGTAAGGACAGAACAGATTCGAATCCAAGTCGTGTAGATACTCGCCAGAAGCGTCAAATAATTTTACATTGTTTTTGCACACGACTGCAAATGTCCCGTCGTGGAGACTGACCGCTTTTGTCGGATTCTGTAGTGGTAGTGTATTTAGCTGTAGTTTAGCGTTGCCTTCAGGATCGAAAACTTGCACCATGTCAGTTCCCAGATCAGTCACGATAAGCCTGTTGTCCGCTGTGAGCGATAACCCGCTTGCCGTGTGACATGTGTGACGGTTACTTTGCCCACGTCGAGTGTCGAACTGGCGTAAGAACTTCCCAGACGTGATTACCCGCACAGGCCGAGCATTTGATTCAGACAATCCCCAGGAAAGATTACCAAACATGTCCTGAGTAACGTTACTGCCAGCACCTAAGATCAGATTGACTCGCCTGTCGAGTTGAGGTAGATTGTTTTGGTTAATATCTTCCATAGATTCAATACTTTCCTGGCTATCCGTAAGTCCTTCTCCTTCTCCCAGATCTTTGATTAGCTGTTGACTGTCGTCACAAGCTTTGTTCATAGCGCTGACGTGAAGCTCTAGAGTCTGAATCATATTCTCAGTGTAGATTTGTTCATCCTGTAGAATCGTATGTAACTGAAATGTGGTTTTGTCGTACCAGCGATCAACAAGTTTATGCAGGAAGTCCCGTCTGGAGTTGATTTCGTCCTGTATGCACTGCCCCTGTTGTAACAGTTGTTGACGGTACTCATGGAGCCTGTTGGTTTCTTTCAGAGCACCATCCAGTTTGTTGCGAGTGTTTGAGCTTAGTGTTTGCAACTTTATTTTGCGTTGCATTCTAACATTGTTTGCCGTGGTCAACTTGTGGTCCTTATGATTGTCCCGTTTACAATCCACACAGCACATCTCTTCACAAACTTCGCAGTACAACTGGGAGTTTACATCTGGATGTTTGCGACAGGTCTGTTTCACCTGATTGTTATTATCCGCATCCGCTATCTCTTCACTGAGGGATTTAGACCTATTTTGGGATTCAGCTGACACGATACCGCACGTAGATAACATAGACCTTGTCTGTTCTACTCCCAGAAAGCTTGTGTCATGATCCTCTTCATCGCAGGAGATGCCCTCGGCTGATAAACCACTCGGTCCTATTGCTGAATCTGTTGACAAATCGTCACTGAAGCGATCACTGTCAATATCCTCTCGTTCCGAAGTCAGTCTACTTGACTGATCACAATGAGGATCATTTCTAATACTGAATTGTTCTAGGCCAGAATCATCGCTGATAAAACGTTTCAATAGTCGAGTAGGAGGGTCAAGGTAGAACTTATCGTCGTGTGAGGACACCACCTCTACGGATTCGTCGAGAAAACTCTCGCTCAGTGACGGGTACTTGAGTCCTCCTGTAAAATCTGAAGTGCAAAGATATTTTTGTGTTAGTTCGATTGATCAAAACATGGTTGATTTGAAGTGTAAAATTGAAGGAATTTGATATGTGTAGACAGTTTTATCTAACTAAAGCGTGTAAACAATTTGTTGTCAATCTTTCACAAGCGATGAGAGCTTAAATGATATTGATAACGTATTGTTGACAAATCCTTGCATAAATCCAAAGGTACATGTACATTACGAAAGTACTCTCATATGATCTTCTATAGTTTATGTATGTGAAGTCACTTACCATGACGTGGGGTTGAAGCGACTGAAGGTGAATGCAAATCAAATGTTAGTTTTTCCATCTCGATCATTGTGAGTCGTTTTACATCTTTCTCCATGGCTGAACTGTAAAAAGCAGCAAAATAAAGATGCCAAATTTAATAATGCACGCAATTCATTGCTTGTATAAAATGACTATTCAATGTCTCGGTGAGGGATTGGCATTATCAAGTGCAAGTCGAGATTTTATGTCCTATATCCCAAGTTTGGCAAACAACCCAATTCTGATGCAAACAATCAAACGTAATTTCTCATGTGATTTCTGCTCCGAAAAATACTATTGAAATGCTTTAAAATTATAATATTGGCAAATTCGTGCATTGCCTGAACAGTTGAACTTATGGCTAAACAGTGCGTAATACGTTCTCGACTGAATGTGAAAATACTGCAGATTTTGAATATTAGATGTGAATTAAGCAAGTCATCAATAAGCAAGTCGTCAACGCAGGAAAAAGAAGGAAAAGAAGTATACCCATCATACAAGATCTCTTTATTTTATTCTGGCTGGTAGGATCGTTCTCCCTATTTCCAGGTGTGCTTTAGGATCCAAACGGGCAATTGGTACTATGTTTGTACAGATGCATACTACATATATTTGCATTTCATGCACACTTATGTGTAAGATTATGCGCATGTAACTCAATCCTGGTGGTAGTCTATTGTACCATTTGAAATAATAGTGTGCAACATACACAAAGAATCCTCATTCGCATGAACAATGAACATCCCTGATGCAGAAATGCATATCGTAGTCTCTTTGGATTTGACAAGTAACTATTATGAAATATAGATGTCAATGGAACACATAGCTAATGGAACTTGGAAGGTATTCTGTAAAACGTTAAAGTATTAAAGTCAGTTACAAAAGCGCTGGAATTTTACATTTCGTGACTCATTTCAACTTTTTCGGTTGTATTGAGAACTTGCACCTTATTATTTCCGTGTGATTAATCTCAACAATTTAACGATTTGCAAAAAGAATATGGTGTACATGCAACACACGTGTAATTTCACCAAACACACGTTCATAGATTCTTTTATGAATTCGTCTGTGATATTGAAAGATCAGAAGATCAGATCGAAGTCTTCGCCATCGTCAGTGCACAATAAATTCAAATTTAATTCATGCACGAAAACTGTTATAGCAAAAACAAAGTGACACACGACAGAATGCTCAGAAGCTGTGAAGTAAACGCTTCACATCTCTATCAGTTTTCATGACACCTGGCAGAAAACTCGACAGTTGAACATTGTTCCCTATTCTTCACACCTTCAGTAACAGATTCTATTTCACAAACGAAATCAACTACAGTAGGACCTCCTTTGAGCGACATCTCTTTTGAGCAACACTCTCTCTTATACGACACTTTTTGGGTGACATATTCTGGTATTAAATGTATGTAATCATATCCCTTTTGAAAGACACCCTCCCTTTTACGACACTTTTGGGAAGCAAAAGTTGGATGTCGCTCAAAAGAGGTCCTACTGTATTTCAATAATCTGTCTGGAACGATTCTTACCTTTAAATACGTTTTGTCATAGCTATACTTGGTAAGCACTTTCGTCGTAAAGATCGAATGCATTGACCTTTGTGTACTTATTAAGCCACAAAGCCTAACATAGGCAACAGGATGAAAACAGATGTGCTCATATTCGATCATAAGTCAATATATATATTTCCTAACTTATGTACACAGATTTCTGTGTCGCACTTTTCCACCTTTTTTTTACTTCAAAGGATTTATTATCTGATGCGCATTCTAGGACCGACAAAGATATAATGGTACGTAACCAGATTTATAAGAGTCTGGATTGAAATGTTTACCATACTAGAATGATGACCGCACAACACCTTTTGGCTAAATTATGTAAACGTAAACGTTGCATAATTTCTGGCATGATATTTGGTATGATATTAAAACCGCACAGTTGGCAGTGAGAGTTTCAAGGTTTAACCTGTGTTTATAATAGATTCGAAAACAGGGCGTCTCTATCATGATCTTTCGCACTTTAAAAGCATAATTCACTTACCTTTGATTTGAACTGCTGAGTATTAAGTTTAAATAATGTTCGTGCAGCGACAATCTCCACAATGAATTAGGAGAAATGTCCAACTAATATCAACTTTGGTTAAAAGTTTCCTGCCAGCGTCAATTTTAATAATTTCGGTAATGTGTTTATGAAAATAATTGTAGCCTGAAGGTTAATCGTCATTTCTGCATGTAATTGCACGATAGAACAACGCGTCACATTTATATACTTTATTACGAAAACAATGGTTGTGAAAGTATTTTTGATAATCTGACCTCATCGATTGATTGATTATTTCAAGATAACTTAAGCACCTGTCACATGAGAATTTACTGAAAGTGTTTTTCAATAAATCCCATGAAATCAATTGCTCTTAAAACGTTAATTTTATTAATCAGAAGCAACACAAAATGAGTGAAAATCCTCACAGTATGTTTGCAATTCCGACTTTACATTATTCAGGGAATTTACATTTCGAAGTAGTGTAGTATAGTTGTTCAGAATATATACTAGTTCTAATGCCGTATTTATGTACGTATGGTCAACAAAGCCAAGAAGTAAATATTTATCGATGTCCTAAAATATCAGTTTAGGTAAAGAACTGATGAGTATATTTTTCTTCAGTTGCTTTAAAGATAATTTCTTGCTTAAAGATGATTGCGAAATAATAGCGAGTGACATCATGCACTTTTACACTTAGTGTTCGATTAATATTGATCATATTTATGTAAATAAGACATCTGTCTGCGATATTAGATACTTGTCAGCTACTTGTCTCTTGCTGATTAAATCACGACTTGTTAGCTAAGCAGACTTTTTATATTTATTTGTTTATTGATGAAGTAATCTGCATAAATTAAAACGTATTTTATGGTTTGTTCTCGTAACAGCAATACCTACTTTAAAAACACTCATTAAGCGATCAGGAAGAGACTTTCATGAACACATGCAGAACAGGTGGCACTAAGGTGCACATTTCTGTTGCAACCCAGCGTCAAAATTTTATCGTACTGACTAGGCCTCCCCCAATTTACCTTCGTTAAGGTTAAAAAACTGCATATTAATGAAATACGCCTTTTCTGTAAAACGAAGTCCTTCACTTCGATGCACATGTATCATGCAGTGCATTTTTCAATAATTTTTAAATGCATTTTAGCGAACAATATGATATAGAAATGCATACGAACCTGGACATGTTAGCAAGACATCCTCTGAATGAATGACAAAAGTGCGACTTTTAAATTTAATTTTAAAAGCCCAACGTCTTCGGCCACCTGCTGCAATTGAGTAGTCTCGACTTTTTATGTTCTCTTTCTTGACCCAATTTGGAAATTTTTTCTTTCCTCTTCCCTGTGTGGAAAGGTAACGGTCATCATCCGTGTGCATACACCGTGACACAGCTGCTCTGTTCAAATTTTATTTGTCGAATGATAATTCCTTTGTAAATCAGTACATGAGAAAAGATTGCTAAAATACTAGATTTTTCTATCGTTTACAGGCCTGAACCTGTGACAATGTAATTGATTTCACTACAAGCACGGTGTATTATATATTCTCATTTATGTAACTTGTGTGTTATATGAACCGTAACTGCGTGCTTTTTTCCGCGTGAAAAGCTCATTAAAGACCAAATGAACTTTTCAGCCTCTGTCCAGTAAGTTGCGTATCAACTGCCGCAAGGCATTTCTACACAATGGCATTCCACTTGCCCGGCGCGACATTCAGGCTTCTCTCGTACATACCTCTTCATCCAGTTTTATTGTTCTGTACCCGGGTCTCATTTCTTATCATCATTTTGTCTGTCCTTTGTTTTATATTAGCTGTGAAATATTATCTTGTCGTCATTGAGTCGAATGATATTTATTATTTGATGTTAAATTATGCCTAGGATAACAAATAAAGGCATTTTGCACCTCTTAAACTTTTGATCATGCTTCAGTATCGAATTGTTAGCACATTTTTTTTGAGAACAACATTTGATGTTGCCAGTTTAGTTGTTTCTTTTCATTAGAGACAGCAGATTCAGTAGAGACAGTAGATTCCTCTTCCTTTGAATTTGTAGTAGTAGAATTCATCACAATCCGATCAGTAATTTTACGTCAAGGTAGTACTTTTCGCGTCATAGACTCGAAAAGTACTACCTTGACGTAAAATTACTAATCGGATTGAGTTGTTTCTTTTCAAGGAGTAAAACTACATGCATCGCTTCTTACGGCAAACATTTAAAGAATAAATGAAACCACTTTATCTGTATTCAAAACCATTGATAAAGTCGCCTTTTTACAAGTCAGTATGCCGTACTGTTTACATGCACGTATAAAACGTGTTTGAAATTTATTATGTAAAATTAAAAAGTTGAAAAGTTGAAAACATACGTATCTGTCATGAATAAATATAAAGGAGGTTGGCTCAGCACGTATGTACGGGAGGATTTACTGTTGTTAGAGAAGAGAATAATTTTGACGGATCACCATTTAAAGAATGTGAACTTTTAACCTTATGACCAGTAAATAACATACGTATTTAACTACTTTTGAATGGAAAGTTTCGTCACACAGTGACACTGTGTGTTGGCAAAACAATGTTCCATTTTCTCGTTTCAATATTTTTTGTAGAATCTTATTAATTATTAATTGAGAGTTATTACCGTAGCCCTTCAGTATATTTAAATAAATTTAAAATAAATATCTTAAACAACTTTGCAAAACCATTCAGGCCAAAAATAGTTTTACGTGGACTCACAGAGTAAATCCGTATTTCCCCTAATTATGGGCCCCCTCTTGTCAAGACAGCTTATTATCATAAAGTAAATTCTTTTTTCGGTGGAAATAAACAAAATTGGATGTTAGCACCTGTGAAATTGCACATTTTAGTATTTCTAATTATGAAATCCTGAAGACTTGGGTGTCATAATTAGAGGAAATACGGTACATGTGATTTTTAAATGTATCTAACCGTAATGTATATATATGTTTAGGCTCACTGCAAATAGGGAAGAATCGACAAACACATCACAATCACATGCAACACGACAAAATGCATCCACAGGTAAGATTCCTGTCATTTGTATTTTAAACTGCAGAAATACCTGATGTTTACAATTGAGATTTTCTGAAGCATTTACTCTTTTGTGGAGAAACAAATTTTCCGTGGGGGGTAGAAAGAAACAGAAAAAAAACTGAAACCATTTTCATTTTGTTTTAACTTGATACCACCTTGAAAAGATAAAAAGATTCTGGGTACAATATGTTTGGTAATGAACTCATCAGACATCAGGTATGGAAATGTAAACCGATGTCCAAAATCAAATTTGAATTCTTATCCAGCACAAATAAGAAAAAGGCAAACTAAATTTTTAAAGTTTTTTGTTGGACGAGGGTCCGTTTGTAGGGCCACTGATTACGGTTTTCTTCGATACAATGCAGGATTACCCTCCATCAGATAGCTTTCAATGGTCATTTCAGTGACACAAAAAATAAACCCTTAACTTTACCATTCAAATGTTAAAAATATGTACAGGATCAACGTTCTCTTGTAGAAAGCTCCAACCACAGTTACCCGTATTTGCACAATGGCTTCACCATGTCAACGAACAATCCCATAGGAACAACGACAATGCAGATAGTTCCAGGACAGCCTGCAGATCAAAGATTACAATGTCACGTATCTGGAAACGATCAGCACGGTGGACAATTCGACATTCATAGTGCACAAAGTAAAATCTGCGAAAATAATAATATAGTCTTTGGAGCCTTGATTTCTGGTGGAGGATCTCAACAAAGCGAAGAATCAAAGAATTTCCAAAATGTGGCACAACATAATAATGTTGTGCAGAATCAAGATAGGACACGTACTAGACAAAGCTTACAAATGCATTATCACGATCAATCGGTGTCTCAGATTCATCAGCATCAAGGACTAAGTCAATTGTACCATCACCAAGGGGCAAGTGGTAGTGTTCCGATGTCAGTTACAGATGCCTACAGTCTTGGACATTCCCAGTATGGAAAGAGAAATCCAAGCTTTCTTGAGACGCTTCCTGCTGAAGCTGAAGCCCAAGATCAGCGCTTTCGAATATTACATGGAGACAGTAAGGAGAAGTACTCTGGCCACGATGACTTCAAACCACTTTCTTGTGACAGCACCATGGATGCCACAGGTCCGTCAGTAATCACCTTTCTACTCGTTTTTAAATGGAACATCTTATTTTTTCCTTTATTCAATTTGACATGCAATCTAGGTTCAAGATATTTGCTGTCTGTACTTGTGTCAAATATGTGTGCTTGCAAAGAAGACCATTTGTTGTACCAATAGGTGGAGAACTTGTGAGTTTCCAGTCTGCCTACCCTGACAATCATGACATTTCGTTTTCGAGAGGGCAGGTAGGACATGAAACATTAGATGTGAGACTGAGCACTGGAACACTACAAGATGAAGAACAAGATAGTTCACACACATCGAACAAAAGCAGTGGCCATCAGTCGGCAAGATCACAGAACAGGTATGTCAAAGTCTCTTTGAAGTTTGTGTGTGGGATGTTAATGTGGTATGGAAGTAGATAATGCGGTTCCCTACTCGGGCTATTAGATTTGTGACATAATTTCATCTGATTTTTGCAGCTCAAACGGGTTAGATTACAAAAGTTTTACAGAGAAGGTTTATGTACATGAAGAAAGACAAACAGAATTGCAGCACTACATCAAGATGGTATGTGAATTGTTCCAAGTTATCTTTGTTAATTTACTTGATAAAATAGAGACATCATTAAATTAGGATAGAAAAGTATCTAGATGTGGTGGTATTCCTCGAACTATTTATTTTTATGTGGTCCTTTTGGCAATGTTTATCTGGTTATTTATTGCATAGTTACTACAGAAATCGCCAAATAGTCCAGAACGTCAACAGGAAGTTCCCACTAATACACCAGCGGATCCAGATCATCCGGTACAAGACAACGAATACTTCCAGTCGACTACCGAAACAGGTATGAGTAATTTGTTTACAGATGCTCCGTGTGAGATGTGAATGCATAAAAAGATTGTTTAGTCCAGTTGGTATGACTAAAAATCAGTCAAAGTTGGGGTGATGACATATAATTACATGTATCTTGTATCCACAGAACTTTGTAATGAGATATCAGTACACACCTAGATGTAACAATACAAAGGTTTAAGCAAGTGAACATATACAGATCTATTTGTAAAGTTCGACGCTAAAATTGTAGACGGTTCAGTGACAATATTTTCTCCAACAAGAGCCCCAGAAACGCCTCCCAAACAGGCGTTTCACAAGTCTTTAGTGGGCGGGAGACAGTTTACTAATCTGCTGGGAAGTGATGTAGAAATAGGAAACACAGGTACTGTAGCATTAGAATTTCCATTAAATACATGATTTTAGCATGTACAGTAAAACCTGTCATCTGCGACCCCTGAATTCTACGACCACCTCCTGTTAATGACCAGAATTTTTTGCACCAATAGTTTTC
>JBCAUI010525032.1:0-11654 GCA_038406195.1 Haplosyllis anthogorgicola | reverse complement strand
AGGCAGCCAAAAGCATCATGAAATGCTAAGGTTTCAAGTTACAAGGCACATGAAGGAAAACATCAGAACTCAACTGGCCAATTACATGAATGAAAGTGTTCAAAAATATCTGGATCTAACCCATATTGCCATGACAGGTACTTGGGCTACTGATGTAGAAATAATAGCTGCAGCTAACTTGTTTGAACATGATATTTGTATATACCATTGATGGGGACCATGCAAGAACTCATGGCAAAGGATTCCTGCAGATTTCACACTAAGTCATCAAACAGGAGACTGTATATACATGGATAATAGAACTGGTGATCATTTTAATGTCGTAACTTCTGTTTAATTTATCTTAGTGTACTTAAAATACAGAACAATAAATATGGATGTATAATTAATTTATTGAAATAAAAGATGTAAAAAAATCATGTAAATATATTAACAGAATTCCCTCTCTACTTTTTTGTAATGAGGTGGGAATTGCGATAATTGAATAATTGTGAGAAATAAATATCATGTGTAATTTCATTAATAAATTTACATTTTTAACTTCTTAAATGTGCATTTTTGTAATGTTAATGTATACAAACATGAGAGAGGGAATTGTCATGGTGGGGGGTCTAATATTTGCAACAATTACTCCCTCTCCATAGTTCCGTGGGGACATATTATCGGGGGGGGGGGTTCTATTGGCTGTTACACCGGCACTGATATGTCTCGCAGTGTACAGCAGTTATATTGTAGTTCATTAAAATGTTTTAGTTTATGATTACGGTATATATTATTTTAATTGGTTTATTTACTGACTATCACCAGCATACATTAATACACATAAAAAACCGCCAAATAATATATTGGCGATATATATTCAGTATCCACCCCTTGTACCACACATGAAGGTAAAAATTGAGTAATAGCGTGATGCTTGTCATTTTGCTAAAGCGTAATGCAATAGAGATTATCAACAAAGCATGACAACTTTAGCATGAAAGGATATCTGGCAGAGGAATTTGATCCTTGGTGGTCATCATTTAAAGTATGACATAGGTACAGCAAACACCATTATGACATCATCTCAGAACCATTTACCCACTTTTAAAGCCTACATTAATGTAACTCTACTGATTGCGACAAACATAGATAATAATAAATTTATATTATATCCATTCAAGTTTGGGAATAAACAGAAATGTTTTTTTCATGAAACAATAAAATTCATTTTCCGTACAAACGGCAAGAGATTTAACCGCTGTTGACTGTCCATGCACTGTCATCGCATCTTCAAAGTAACAGACTAAATAGTAAGGAACACCGGGAGGTTAAATATAATTGATAATTTCAACGAAAATTTGTAGGTAAATTCGAGAACGTTCGATTTAACCATAATTACACAGGAGTACATGAACATTGAATAAAGTTACTTGTGGTTTCTTTAGGCCAGAGAAAAAACTTTATTCACAATTAAGTTAACTTGAATAACGCTATCAGCAAGCCTTCACTCAAAGTGACACATTATTTATTTGAATTACCTGAGTTTGTACGTTTTTTCTACCTTATTTATGAACTCATCAAAGTAAAGAGAAGTATTCAGTTACTTTATATCTAGTTTATAGTCTCTGCTCTACCTTGGTTTCTGTGAAATTCGAAACCAGAGCATCTTCTAAATCAATTGATCATTAAGGTACCTCTAATCTTGATGCTAACTCTCAAGCACTGAAGGAAGAATAAAAAGCATTTAAGGAACCACTGGCCTTCGGAAGCAATTAGGCTTCCTATCTTTTTGCCACTTTGGTAAAAATCTTATCTTACCGTTGTATCTGACTTTTTGTAGCTCTGGTCTTCGGAAAGTGAATAAAAAGGTTTCAATAGGTGATATTCGCACATATAATATTTCTGTGTAAAAGATTTGTTGTTTAGTTTGAAACAAAACAGGTTTCATCTAGTTAAATGCTACCTTCGGGTAACATTCATTTTCAAAATGTGTTACTTGTAGAGTTAAAGGTAACATTTATCTTTCAAAGAAACATCGTATTTGGCAAAATCCCATTGACAACACGACATTTATTACGTTATTGTAATCACTTAATACATGTTTCTAAACTTTCTTGCAATATTTCTCCATCTTTACATCAGAGTTAATGTGTGAGATCAATCTAAATTTGGCTTTTCATTTTTTTCTAAAATAGTCTACTTTAAATATGTATTCAAAAATGTCCACCAGTACAGCTGAATCATAACATTTGTTTACAGGAATTTAACATAACAACTATTCTTCTCGTGTTTTGAATATACTTCAAGAATGGTCACTTTCATCATTACAGATCCTAAGGCAGGAGGTCAACCAAGGGGTCACCTACACCTATACCATCCCAGCTACTAAGTCATCATTATCAACATCAGAAGAATTAAAGCCGAAACACATACCATTGCCATCTCTACCTTCCGAAGAAGAAGAAGAAGAAAACATTGCAGGACAGGGGGGAGTTCCTGCACCCTCTGACCAAGCTACTCAAGAACGCCACTATGATAGTTTTAAACCAGAAGTGAGGACTCAAACTCAAGGATATGTAGGCAGAAATAGTAATAACCAGTATTCACAAAATCAGAATAGTGGGAAAACTAATTCGGACACTGTTCATTATTACAAAGCCAGTCAACATATCGGAGATGCTTACACCAATTCACAACTTAGTTTATCTAACCCAGGATATAATTACGCTGTAAATCCGTATAGGGATAGAAACCAGAGGAACCAAGCCCATCATAGACTTCGCCATCATAGGAACAGACACAGCAGGTCTCATAGACATCAAGTGGTAGTCCAATCGTCTCCACGAAGGAGGTACGACCTCCAAGCCCAAGGTGGCGAACCTTACGTATCCTCAAATCCTGATCAAGCGCACATTATATCGGCTCTCACACCAGAGGGTCAACGCAGATACCAATATGCCAGTCAGCAGAGTCAAAGTGGCATCTACCCAAATCAGGGTGGGTATCCAAACCAAGGACATCAACCTTCGTACATCCAACCCCTTGATGGACAAGCAGGATACAATCCAAACCTGGGTGTGCAAGGGCCACCTCTTAATGCACAACAGTATGGAAGTTATTATCAATCAATAAATAGGGGTAGTTATAGCGACCCCATCACCCTTGGGCGTGCACCTCTAAATGACCAAATATCCCTCAATTTACCTGATACCAGAACACAGCAAATTGGGAATGTGGACAATGGCAACGACTATTCGTGGCGAATTTCAGGTTTCACTGACTGTACTCACACTTGTGGTGGAGGTGAGTATCCGTTTGATTAGTTGTTAGAAGCAAAGGATTGATGTGATGCAAAAATATAAAATTTACCCGCCAACTGTCTTAGGAAATCTAGGGGTGTGGTTAACAAAAGAAAGTCACGCTGTCCTTGTGTTCTCGACAAAAGCACAGCATGATTCCAAACCTCTTCGGTTTCTCTAACGCCTGCTTTACCATACATCTTTGAGTACTTCCAATGCAATTGTTATGTGTTAAGTACAAGCAAATATCGTTGGATGTTAATGAGTGGTAATTCAGACATGGTAACTCAACATTGTGTACAATCCTGACCTCGAGTACAATCAAATTTCCATAAACAGTAATCACTTTGAACGATACATGGAGACTAATTCATTGAAATGGCCGCGTTAATGCTTGTGAGGCTAAATATGAGAGGTCTTGAGAATCTTAGATTAATTACAAATTATTGCAAGTACTTCTGGTTATCTATTAGATTGTCAAGAGTCTGCGCGCAAATTTGTTGATGTCTGGAATTTTCTAAACATGTGCCACTTGCTATTCAATTAAAATTCCTAAAAATCAAATTAAAATGACCAATTACGGGAAAATCTCCTCCAAAAACTCTTTGCGATCTAAATGGAAACTTGACAACAATTTTGGCAAAATGACAAATCGCTGACATTGACTTATTGGTACATGTGAAATTTGGTACATATGTGAGTAAAGTAAAGAATTTTGCTTGCACAGGTGACTGCGTGACAAATGATCCCCTTTATGTTTCCTTACAGACACTAGACAAGGGTAGATGACATTATTATTTGACCCTGGACCATTTGATTCACTATGGAAGAAAGAGTGTCTTCTTATTTACATGTTTAGGAATAAGGAATGAAAACTGTGGGAGACAAATGTTGCATTGTAAAGCTAATTCACTTTGTTGCTTTTTCTTGTACGGTTGCTGATAAATCAGACCACGCACAAAGTCTTAGATTACTAGTGAAGATATTTCACTAAATGAATAGATAAACGTTTCTGCAAATAACGGGTTTTCTAACAGAGCAAAAAGCTGTTCGAAAGAGGTCAAATTGTGGTTAAACAGTAATGTGTACACGCATCAAGAAAGGCAAAAATACAAACTAGCCTTTTCCAATCTCTTCTAGTCTTCCATTCATTTACTGAAGATTTGTTTTAGTACATGAAGGTCACACCGAAGCATTCTAGGTACTTCGTTATGAAAGCCCAGTGGATATTAACATGACATGAATATATTATAACGACACTTTAAAGTTGACGCTACTGCTATTCCAGGTACTCAGACCACAGTTATAGTATGTGTGAAGGGCGACAGTCAGGCAATAGTTACTGACGAAAACTGTGACAACGCACTAAAACCAGCCGTGCAAACCATCACCTGCAATAACAATGCATGTCCACCGGGGTGAGTAACATTCCAAACGATTTGTACAATTCAGTTGGGCTGGCTGCAGATAACGTATTCACCAAAGCATAACTTATTTGTTTTATGTAAGCCATTTCACAGAAGGGTATTTAAATCATTTTGAAAGCAAGAGAGAACGATATCATCCCTTCAAGTTAACATATTATCTTAAATTTAAATAATACTTGAAATGAATAGAAATTTCTGAGGTAGTAGATTGTACTTTTTGCTAACTGGGAAGCAGCTGCAAATAAACTAGATCTAATTTGAATTTGTAAGGAGAAATTGGCAATTCTGTAAAAGGTTTATTATTCTTTGCCTCCAGTTGGGAACCGTCAGAGTGGAGTAGATGCAGCACTTCCTGTGATCCAGGAACAAAAACGCGGGAGATCTCGTGCAAACAGCGCGTGTCTAACAGTCTCATACTGGACGTTCGAGATACATTATGTCGAGATCTCCCGAGGCCAGTCACAGTCGCCACCTGCAACAATGACAAGCCCTGTGTGCGATGGAGGGTAGGCAACTGGAGCCAGGTACAACTTTTCAACTTCTAGTGGTGATGTCACATTAAGAAGCCGGAAAGATCAGAGTTCAAAGATTTTACACGTCAAGGATTTTAAAATTATGCTCAGCATTTAATCTTTGTACACAACATGCATGCGTAAAACGCACAACCAATTATCCCAATTCCCAGTGTGACAAGGCTGTTGAATGAATTTTCTTTGCAATCGTCCGCTTTAAAATTAATTTCATTTGCTCATTTATTTTTTAAAACTACAAACTGGGAAACGGATGCCGACTACTGAGCTGAGCGATTTCGTTTTTATTTCCTCATTTTTAAGTTTACAAAAGAAATTCACGCAGTTGGTGAAAAAAACATAACATTAACTACAAATATCTCAAAATGAAAATCCTTAGTGGTGTCTATCTGGAAGTTCCCATGATACCCCACTCATGGCAATATGTGGGTACTACAAAAATTTCTTAAGGTGACATATGAAAAGATCAACTTTTTTTTAAATTTGATATATCTATGAAATTAATTCAAATGGAACCGGCAGTCTGAAAATGTGATAGTTGGTTTTGGTGACAGCGACAATGAAAACTATTGATTCCAGCGTGATCATTATTTCCTGACTTGGGAAATATTCTTTCCCCTCCTTTTCGCACAATGCATACAAAATTGTTATCAGAACTTTCTGTAATAATAATTGATGCCTTTGGGCCATACAGAAGCGAAGAAGAATTAGTCTGAGTAGTAGATTTATGTAATATCATAAAAGGGTTGACAGGTTCTTTCAATAAGCTCTGCTAATAAATTGGCAGACCAAATTCCAACATTGTATGTTATTAGCCTAATAATCTTGTCTCATAATGCGACCGCAATAAAGTACACACCTAGGTCCGTGTAAAGTGAGGATTTTACCTCAAAGGAGGAGGTTGTTAAAGGGCTAAGGCTCACACTTGGGCGGCTCACCCTTAGCCCTGAGATAGAATCCTTGAGATAATAGTAGAAACCCGTATATATCATCTAAATTACATGATATGTCCAGTGGTGAATGCCTTAATAAACTCAACACCGTCATATTTAGACCGTCGATCATCCTCAAGCCAATAGTTAACACGGTGTTGGTTGAAACCTTTCTTCGCCAAGTTTGCGCAGATACTGAAGTTTTCAGTTGCTCCAAAATGCTGCATACCTTGCTCGTTGCAGCCTTTATGACTCATCACAGTTTCCAAAAGCTCCAAACAATTGGTCGTTTCTTTTCTTGATATTAACAAAATATGTAAATCAACACTAATCGGTACACAATTACGAAAAGAGCAGGAGTTTTAGAATTCAAATTAATAGGACACAAGAAATAACTAATGATCTGATCGAATTGCGGTTTGAGTTCGCACCTTGAAGTAACCTAGCCTGTGAATCATTAATAACGTCTCGCTTTACAAAGTACTGTAAGGAGAAGATGCAGCGTTGGATTACGCACTGATAACACAAATGACCCTCTATGCATGTGGTCATATCATTCATGTTATATTGAAAACCCCCGGGGACCATAAAAACCCTCCTTATCAACACACAAAAACTTTGTTCCTTTGAACAATGACAAGTCATCCTTCAATCAAAATTGAACTTTTGCGGCACCTGTAACTGAGGTTCAATTTTTGAGTCCCTGAAATTTTTAGAATTTGAAGAATATGTGTAACAAATTAAACTTTAAAAAATGTTTCAGAAATGTACACTACATATATCTCAAGTACTGAAGACTGAATTCTTCTACAATGCTTCCTGTTTGGCTTTACCCTATTGTAGAATTCATCCTTTTACCACTGAATATTGATCCTTTTTTGCACATTCCATGTGTATTGCTCACTTTATTGAACAAACATAGTCTCCGTCTTAATCTTAAAGCTTCACATTGTAGTGTTCGGTGACGTGTGATAGGGGACAGAGGACGAGGGAAGTAGTGTGCGTTACTGTCGACGACAAACCTATAGCGGAGAATAAATGTTCGGGGGAGAAACCCATAGACAGTGAGATCTGCGACATGGGTTCCTGTGCCCAAACCTGGTTCTACACCAGATGGTCTGAAGAGGTATCAGTTTTATTGCACAGAATATACTCTGGTCGTTAATTTCATATCTTCTACGTACGTTGCATTTTCGTCAAAAGGTAAAAAAATATTATGGAAACCGTCTATCATTGGAACAGCTACACTTAGTTAAAGCTGGTGTTCTACAATAAATGCAAAGTTTTTGACAAATGAAAAAAAAATTGGGAGAAACGGTACACAATACTAACATTTTTGCTAGTCTTCTTCCTTGAAAAAAAACCTGCCGGAGATTTTTTGTCATATATCCATGCAAAAGACTCATATTGTAACTCGTACTTCAGCTGTAAAAGCAAGCTTGTAGACTTAAATATCGTACGTTTATGTTTCAGTGCTCTTCAGGTTGTGGTGAAGGTTTCCACAAAAGGCAGTTGTTCTGTAGTGCTACAGAAGAAAAGTGTAACCAGATGCACAAGCCACAATACGAGAAAATGTGTAAAGATCAGATACCTTGTGGAGGAAAGTGGTTCACGGGTCCATGGCAAAAGGTAAAACAGAGTAGTCTTTTTACGTTCTTCTTGATCAGATGTTGCCATTCTACACACTGCAACATGTTACCATGAGTGTGTGTTTAATTTGTATAAAATAGCGAAAAGTTATTCTATTCCTAATTTCGGTGAAGGCTATAATCCGCAGAACAATCAATAAATTACGATATTTTGACTTTGAATTATCATTTGCATTTTATATGGCAATAAAACAAAGTAAAAAATGGAATTTTGGGAAGTCATTTTCTTATACATTTAGTTAGCATCTCATAATATTTCGACATAAAGTTTCATTTTGAAAATTGTGTCCTTCATTCGACCACTAGCATTGAGTAAAGTTTCATTGTTCCGAAAATGGCGTGATTCTGATATCATCTAGTGTCAAATGACAATGAACAAATATCTTGGTAGTGTTCAGTAACCTGTGGATTCGGACACATAGAGAGAGATGTCGTGTGTATGAAGAAATTGGGAAGAGCAATAGCTGTTGTTGGGGAGGAAAACTGCCTCAAGGAGGAAAAACCAGACACACGGAGGGAATGCCAACAAAAGCCATGTAGGCCGCAGTGGTACATGTCTGATTGGTCGGAGGTATTACCATTACTTTCATGTATCATTTTACGAATATAATACATTAATAATTATCACTAGGTGTCAGGAATCGATATTCTGTTTCCATCAACAAATATATTGATGACATTACATTTGTCATGTTAGGCATCTGGATGGTTCGTTTATTTGTTTTCAAAGACAGATTATTCCTCATAGTATAGTCATTTGAATGCCATGAATAACTTGGGAAAATATTGTGTTTGAAATATCTTCTGAAATATTAGATTACTTTATTAGCTTATAAGATGAGGAAAAATTCCAATGTGAAAATTTAGACGAATCGTTTAAATTGTATTTCTGTAGCTCCTGAAATTTAAAATTTCATTTACTTTTCCAGTGTTCCAAATCATGTGAAACTGGATTTAAGACAAGAGAAATCAAATGTATGGACGAGAACCAGCAGCCAAGTACACTGTGTCCACTGGAGGAGAAACCAGAAACAAGAAGAACATGCAATACAATGCCATGTCCCACTCATTTGCCAGGTAAATGTTTCCGTACATATATCTGTGTATGCTTCCAAATGTGTCCATATTGTATGTTAAATTTTTAGAAATTTAACACAATTAAAGCAACATTGGGAACTTGTTCTGCCGTGAACACTTGGGAGTAATAGGTGATAGTTTACGGCGTAGTGTCATTCACGACTGAGTCGTCACCAAAAAATCGGCATTCATCCTGAGGAGCATCTTTTTAATATCTTAATTAAATGGATACCGTGACTTTGTATTTTCTAAAACGACTAGATGTTTTAGAAAGACCTGTAGAGAAAAAAATTAACAAAAATACGGCTGAATGTCAAAAGAACCGTATTGCTGCATTAATTCACAAGTAAAATAACTTTACCTTCAGTGTTGAAGTGACTTTTTAACTGTCTATTAAAGGATTGCTCCTCAATTACCGTGTCGGTGTTCATTACCGTACAGATAGATAACATTCCTGCTCACAAAGCATTGAAAATTTAGGAGACAATTAAAAGCGCGTATATCGTTACATTTTAGCTATCATGGCTTCACAGAACTTTTCAGTAAAGCGTGTTGCAAAAAAAAAAAAGTTCATTAATATACAGCCCGACATGTTAGCATGTTGACTTATTTACTAACAGTCTGAATTTGTTACATTTATGTATTTATGATTTAATTCTGTGAAGTACAAGTGTTTTTCTGTGTCACTCCTATTAAATCCTAATTTCATGAAAAAAATTTCTCAAATCATGAAATTGCTGTTAAAAGTTTAACGCCCAGAAACAATTGAATTTCATGCTGAGCTCGTTCAATTAATTTTTGATAGTAATTTCATGATCTTTGCTGAAATATAGCATCATATACTATAATCGTCACTAATTTTGAAGTATGTGATCTCCAAGTAAATCTGACATTTTGTTCCAGACTGAATTTGAATTGAAAAAAAGTCTCTGTATCTTTATTTTTCAGCAGCTGAAGCAGGATGTTCAGATGAATTCAAGAACTGTCGGTTGGTTGTGCAAGCACGGTTGTGTAGTTACGATTACTACAAATCTATTTGTTGTTTATCTTGCACTGGATATCACGAAGAACATTAGTAAAATGCATTTAATAATATGCATGTCATGAGGACAGGGGGCATCCACAGAGCCAAAGGAAGCTAACCTTAATATCAGAGAGCACACGTTAAAATAAAAGTTCCTTAAGTTCAGTCGGAGTTGTGAAAAGCATTAGGCTTCAACGAATAGTAGTCTCCGTACCAGTATTAATTCTGGAAATTGCAAACGATCACGATTGTATGAATACATCCTGGGGTGTCAAACATCGCATAAGAGGACTTATAGGCAAGGGTTTCAAACTAAATTAAATTTCACCATTGCAACAGTCTGTTTACTTCACAAGTAAAACTTCATCTCTCTCAGATAAATCTATTCAACTGGTATTTCAATCTTCGGTACTTGAATTTGAAATATGATAAAAAGTAATTTTCGAATGAGCGTAACGAAACTAGGACTTCTGATCACGTGATCAGTAACTTTTTTGTACGAGAGAAGAAAACTCCATGACATAAACTTCCCTGCAAAGGATTATGTATAGTTTATGTGTAAGGTTTAAAATCGTGAATGTCCAAACATTAGCATTAAGTCCTTGTAAGGTTGTTGTAAGGTTTAAAGTAAACTTGTTGATTTGCGTGTGCAAAAACAGCGTAACAACATAAAATTTATTAGATTAGTTTATTTAAAATATCATCAAAACATTCCTTTATTTTTCTTTGTTCTTTGTAGATCAAATTGAGTGTTCTAAAGCACTGTATAAAAGACGCACTTAAATTTATGTATACTTAAGATGAAGCTGACAAAGTAAATGGGCCAAATCAAAATCTAGGATTTAGAGGCATTTACTTTAATTTCGTACCTTACACTAAAATATAATTACCATGTAGTCTCCAATTTAAGAGCCCCCTCCCCTTCGCAATATTTTTTAACTTCTATTTAATTTAAAGTAAATGATCTTACAGCCATCTTACTTTTTCATTCATTACTATTTCACAAATGTTTTGTACGTTACATGTATATAACTTAACATACTTGTTTGAGGAATTTACAATAGATCCGTCACGTTCGGAAATGAACAATAACTTCTTTCAAATTACTCAACAAATCAGGCTTTTTAATTAGAGACAATACGGTATGACAAAATGTATGGATAAAGTAGATCCAAGCTTGCGTTCGAACCAGAATTGCAACTTACATTTCTGTGTAACGATACGAAATAGCACTGATTTGCATAATGTGTTCACTTAAAAAGCGTTTGTGTTTGTACATAAAAATCGTTATAAAGTTTTGTGCAAATTATGTCTCTGTAAATAGTCCAATTGTTTCAAAAACAACTTATTTTTAAGTTATTGAGTATGAAAGGAAAGTAACATTTTCACTGTCAGGTTTCCACCCAGCCAACATAGGTTGTACGCTTTCGATTTTTGCTCTAAAGAAATATTAGTCTAACTAGATGGAACCCGTCGGTACCCGACGGGAGTGTACACAGTAAAAACCATTGCTGCTCATCTGCCACATACAGACTGTGCAGCTCACCCAGCTGTGTGTGTCAAAGGACCAGACTTCGGTTACAGTTACCACCAGGAGCACTGTAGTCTAAAGACTGCAGTTAGAGTTAACACAAGGGACACTGCAGGCTTCCTGCCCTTGCCTGCACCTGCAAGTCATGTGACAGTCTAGAGACTATCCTATTGGTTAATTAGAGTTATGCATTAGCATCATTA
>JBCAUI010525031.1:1177-24333 GCA_038406195.1 Haplosyllis anthogorgicola | reverse complement strand
TTTGAAGTGACATATTGAACAATTGAATCATTTTGGAAAACTTGTATTTTAAAACTCATTTGAAATCACTTCTTTTTACCCCAGATGAGACATCACTATGGGCATAGGCACCACAAATGACCCTTGATTATATTCCATCAAGACTTAAATTTTGAAAAAATACAAATATCGATATTTTTACATCTTTTCCCCGCTTATATCGATTCTGTTTATATCGATATCCAGCTTATTTCGATATTTTTCCCCGCGCCAAAAATATCGATATATCCGGGGACAAGTGTAATCCAACAGAAACAGTGTGTTACTTTGCATCTCGTGTGTGCAATAAAGTCAATGGTAATGGATATTTCAAGGGATAGTTCTTATCAGACCAAAAGTGTTGCAATAGTAACTGCAATTTATTTAATTTTACAAAATCTTTTTGTCTTGACGGCAGCCTTTCTGAAGTAAAATTTCTTTAAAGTGGACCTGCCTTATTCGTCTGCAGTATCAGTGTGTTTGGTATCTACAGTAATTGTTGTAACGTTGCAGGTTCTGACGACATGAACAATCCGCACGCCGGACTACTTACACTTGCCAACACCGCCACAGCTCTGACGTCATCTCAACCTGACAACATGACGTCATCACAAGGGGAATCCGGAAAAACTGAAAATGACATCACAGCAAAGACAACAAAGTCTAGTGAAGCGTCTTGCCAGCAGGAAAATACTCTTACGACCTCGTGTGGTCAGTCTGTGAATCAGAACGTGACGTCATCAGTTTTAAACTCCTGTACAGTGAACACAGGTTCTGTTACGAACTCAATGACTCAGCAAAATAACAGTACAACAAGCGTGACGCAATCTCTCAACACAAACGCACCAATAATGTCTACCAATCAAATTGGACCTGGAATGCCGGGAAGTACTGAGACGTCTGCTATTGGAGGAATAGGTGGACTCCCTCCGCTGTTCCCAGCGAATCGGGCAGCTTCTAATGCACCGACATTAATCTTTCAAAATGGACAGCTGTTATTGGTTCCGCCAGCAGGACAGGCCCCGCCCCCGGTCCAATCAATTAATGCTGACGGCCAATCACAGGGTGAGGGTTCACAAACTTCATCCAGTTCAAGTTCAAACAGTTCTTCAACAGTGCCGCCATCTATAAACACCAGTTCTGCCATAACTAGCATGCCCTCTGGTGGCACTTCCAGTATTGGATTCAATCCCAACCAAATCAGCACATCACAAGTTCCCAACATGCCTGCTGGTCCAGGCATGCGCATGCCAGGCGTTATGGGTCTTCCTGGAACAGTGCCAGGACAAGTGCTAGCCAATCCGACGCTAGGAGCACAACAACAAATTGTGATTGGCCCAAATGGACAGCCAATGTTGCTGCAGAATCCAGGAATCCCGAACACACCAATATTCAGCCAATCACAGCCGAACAATGATGCAAGTGGCATGACAACCACCAATCAGGTGGCAGGAGGTCCTGCAGGAACGAATCAGAATGTTCTTGGCATGTCAACACAGCCAACAGTGCCCAATCAACTTCCAAATGCCCTTATACTACCTAATGGTCAGGTGAGTAAAGTTTGTTTACAAGTCATACTCATAAATACTGTATTGTGTAGATTGAAGGCGCATGCGCAAAGCACATATTTCTACTTAGGTGCCTTAATTAAAATAGAATGGGACTAATATATCGTGCACAGCACTTTCTTGTTTGACACCTCACATTATTACTGACCTTAAAGGCCAATTTTACATGTTTCGGAAAACTTCATTTTACGGGATAAATCAATTCGTATTGGTTTGACAACGTCAACAATTTGAAATTTTCGTGGACGACGTCAATTATCGGATAATACTTTGTGTCTAAACGTGCAACGTATAAACTGCGTAGCATATTAGAGACTTAAGGCTTATTTTTTTAATAGTTTGGATTACATTTCCCGCCGCACTTTGAAATTGGGATTTAAAAAAAAAACCCAACCTCATCTGGCAGCTGAAATACGTTATGCACGGCAAAATATGGTAGTCTTAGACCTGTGGAAAGTTGATCAGTGTGAAATCAATCGAGAAAAATATTAATTTTATTCATTTTTATGAACTGTTTGCCTTTTTAGAGACCCAAGTTCAATTTTTTCGGATCGCCGCACTTTGGAGATCCTGACTATGCGATGTGACCCAAATGATTTTAAAAAAAACCCCAAAAAACGGCACTTTGGAGATCCTGACTATGCGATGTGAACCGAATGATTAAAAAAAAAAAAAAAGACCTAAACTGCGTAGCATATTAGCGGCTTAACTGTTTTATAATTGTGTAAAACGGTTGAGACAGGTGCGCTTATTGCGGTTATTCCGCCTACTGCGGTACATGTTCGGGTCACTCACTCTTACGCAATAAATTCATTTGTTGCGTAAGAATTGAGCGTTAAATTTAAACGTTTTTATTATTGTCAGCTGTTTTAACCCATTCCGTGCTGGTTTGTACCGTTGGAGGTGCAGTAAGTTTAGATTAGACCAATAGGCATGAATACAGCATTTTTATAGTGTGTCCATAGACCCTACAGGTAATTGAATCGAGATGGTGCAGTTGTGCACACTATACTTTCATCGGGAACTTATTGATGACACAGGATTTGACGAAGTAATTATTTCTGAGCAATGGAAATTATAGAGTTCAGTTTATTGAGGGTAAAATACACTTGTCCCCTGTTATATTATTATATTTGGCGATATAAAATTGTATCGATATAAGCGGGATATTGATATAAGCAGAACAAATATCTACATATTTTAATTTGACTGACTGCAAGAGATCATAAAGATATAAGCACTGTAAAATGAAAAGACAGTGTCAGTTGAGTTCAGCACATGAAATTTTTCGTCGATAACTGAGTGTACATTTGAATCGAAAGAGTTACACTTGCGTAAGTATTGTGTATTTTATGTATCTGCGTTGTTTTGTTCATTCTCTGACATTTATTTCGCAGGTTGTGCCGGTCGTTACTCAGCCGCAGTTACTCTTCCCGAACAGTTGTTTACCGGTTAGTGGCGGCTACATCATGCCAACAGGTAGGTACGGGTGTGGGGTAGGTAGGGGTGTGGGGTCTGGGCGAGGGGTGTTGGGTGTGGGGTAGGGACTAGGACAGTTGTTCACCGGTCAGCGTCGGTTACATCATGCCGACATGTACAGTGAATACCTTAACACTCGTCCGCTCGTCCGTGACGAGTGGATTTTGCTGGCAGACAAGTTGATTTCGAAACCACTTGCCCAGATGGACAAGTACAAAATCTAACAAATAAATGTTTCTCGTTTCTTGAAAATAAGTGTGATAACAAATATTCTGTAGTTCAAAAGATGTCTCTGAAACCTTAGTCAGGTTTCTTTGTAGATTAATACAGAAATGTGCATTTTGTTATTTAATTAATGCTGCGCTAAAATAAACATGCCTGAAAGGTTACCATTACACATTTAGAAAATGCAGTCTGGGCAAGTTGATTTTTAATTTGGGCAAGTTGATTTTGCAACCACTCGTACAGACGGGCAAGCAAGGTTTAATTCTTAGGGTATGCACTACAGGTAGGTAGGGTAGGGTAGGTAGGGGTGTGGGGACATAGGGCAGGAGTAGCGTAGATTATCGTCCTGACGGTCAGTCTGTTGTTTCATCTTGCATCGTTTAACTGCAAAAAAAAAAAAAAAATCCCGTATGAATAAGTTATTGTAATATTAAAATATAATGTTCTATTACAGGAAATATGGCTCGTCCTCCAGGCACCATGGCAACGGCTAGAATGAACGCTCCCGTGTTACCAAGCACGAGCCAATCAACGCTTAACAATCCCTTAGGTGCGGGACTACTCATGACAACAGCAACAACGTCCTTAGCAACGGTATCCACGACAACCAGCACCCTATCTGCAGGCCCCGGTGGAATCACGAGACCACCGATGATCACTGGTCTCGGACAACCACAGTTCTTACCACCAAATATGGCTGTCACCAGTACTTCCATGGCAACTGTCACTTCCTTAGCAACAAGTAAGAATGCTTCCATAGCAACCACGAGACTCTCTGTATCAGGCACTAATGTTGTGCCAAGCACAAATAACACTGTGAGGCCTGGACTGCTGAATAATGCTCAAACCCCACAGGGCGCCCCTCCTAACATGGTGGTACAGAAGGGACCTCCAAATGCACCAATATTCGTACAAGGACCTCAAGGACCTAGACTCATAACTCCTATTGGAACAAATCTTACTGCACCGGCAATATCGTCACAAGCAGACGCCACTGTTAAATCCTCAATGGCTAACGTTACTATGGCTACCGTAACCATGGGAGATACAGTTAACAAATCAGTGAGTTCTTCTGCTTCCACCATGCCAACAATAAAAGTGACTGTGCCAGGAACTATTCCTAAGACTGTAGTATCCATGGCAACGGCTGTGCTATCTGCAGATGGCACCATAGTGGTGACACTGCCCCCTGGTGCTGACCCCAAGAACTTTGTGCTGAACCCCGGAATGTTACCCAAACCTGTCCCGACCAGTGGTAAGTACACTTATTGTTTTCATTTAGAACAAAATACATCATTTGTTTTATGGTGCAAATGCCCTGAATTTTGTACAGGTGACAAATGTCAATGTGAATGACACAGAAGCGAATAAAATTTTTCTTTATGACACTTGCTATCTTTGCATTTAGATGAAGCGTTTCTCATCTTTGTGAAAAAAGGTATAGACCTCATAAAAATAAATTGGACTATGATGCAACCATCGACAAATAGATAGAATGACACAGATTTTGTACCTGTGATAAATACCCTGTTTACTATTGTAGGTGTGAGTCCTGCAGGACAGAAGGGTAAAGGAGGCAAGGGCCGCGTGCTGATGCCCAAGCCGACCGGTATCCTGGGGGCGACCACTCTGGGAATGCCGGTAGCATGTGTCACGCCTGACTCAGTGCTGGGAAGTCCGCAGTCTGCAGGTAGTTATCATTACTTTTGACACTGATATTAGCTGTTTTGAAAGCATATGGATGCCTACTTTGCATCAGGGTTCCTACAGCTTCTGGAAATCAGGGATAATAAGGAGACGTTTTTCCAGTCAGGGGAAAGTCGGGGAATTTTGTGACTATTTGTTATTTCTGAGATTAAGCAATTTTTACTAGTTTATGGACTTATTTTCCTGAAAATTTTGAGCCTTGCTGTGCATAGAAGGTGACATTTAGATAAAATATTTGTTATTTGTGCGTCTGGATTGAAAACAGTGAAAACACTGAAAAAAATCAGGGAAAAGTCAGGGAATTTCATCGTGGAGAGATTGTAGGAACCCCGTACAGCACCCTACACATGTGTTGAGTAGGTTTTCAGGAACACAGTTCATGAACACCACACAGTTGATGCCTTAGTCTAAATATGGCACTGCAATTGTACAACAAGACTGTCTCAAGACTCGAGGTCCTGAGTGCCAAGTTAAAAAACAAATGGCATCAGCCACAAAAACAATAAAAAGGGAAAATAAAAATTTTTGTTGTCATGTTTTCATGTTTTGTGTGAAATCTAAATCTTTCTTCTTGTTGATACAGGCACTCCAATCAAAAATGAGAAAATAATGACGTCACAAGTGATAACGTCGACTGATGTCACGAAGCCATTGTCAATAATGACGTCATCAAGTAACGTAACAACCAAAAGTGCGTCAGTGTCGCCTAGTGGCAGCAACAGCACGAACGCCAGCGGAACAGGTAGGAATTATCTATCAAATATACTACTGGGATGTTCAGTAATATGTTTGGTACAGACAGGGTTCCTACAGCTTCTGGAAATCAGGGAAAATTAGGAGACGTTTTTCCAGTCAGGGAAAAGTCAGCGAATTTTGAAATATTATGTACTATCAGGGAAAAATCAGGAAATTTTGTGATCTTAATTATTATTTCTGAGATTAAACAATTTTTACCAGTTTATGGACTTATTTTCCTGAAAAATTTTGAGCCTTGCTACACTTAGCATAACATCTACAGCACTTATTATTTTCACTACCAGCTTATGTACATGTGCATTTTCAGTGACATAATACAAACAGGTAGTGACAGAAGACGACATTTAGATAAAGTATTTGTGCGTCTGGAAAAAAGCTTGAAATACTGGGAAAATCAGGGAAAAGTCAGGGAATTTCATCGTGGAGAGGTTGTAGGAACCCTGTACAGACGACGGGACAAAGGTTGGGGATGGCGATGGGGTGCCTGGGGAGGGAAGGGGAAGAGCGGTGGATTGATTGGGGACAGGTGGTTTGTTACAGTTGTTCATTTATGGCACTAAAGTTCGAATGTTATAACATTCTGCTCATTTCTGCAATTTTTATCTCATCCTTACAGACATACTCGCCAAGGCGGCTGCGTCCATCTTCTCGTCTATTGGTCCGGAGATTTCACCAACAGCTGTTAACTATGACGACAACCCATTGCAGGTGAGTAAGATATCATTTATACTATGGAATGAATTCTCATGTTGGATTTATTTATGGGGCAAGGCCCTTGTTAGAAGTTTTAACATGCCGTGTTCACTTCTTGAGAAAAAAGTCTCAGAGTCACCAGTGCCAAAACATACGCTTTCAATTTAAATGTGGCTTTAACGATACAAAGACATCTAAAGCATTGGCATTTCTCAAATTACAAAGAAGTTGTCGCCAAGTATAAGTTATAACGCTGGAGCAAACAATATTTGTGTCCTCCCCTCGACAGATTGATACTGGTGCAGGAGATCAGCAACAAGAAACGACCAATGAAACACAAGTTAACTTACAACCAACCAATCAGCAACAGCCTTCCATAACCCAACAACCAGCCATTCAACAACAGTTCCCACAGATATTGGCCAATCCAGGTAAGCTTCACATATAAAAAAGCTAAGTAACCTGCTATATTGGTAGTAGCCATTTGATAAGGCAAATTACAGTTGTGTACTTTTATTGCATAGTGAGTTGCACTGTTGTAACGATGATAACGAGGAAAAGTACATCAAATATGCAGATTCAAAATGATATTACTTACCTTTCTTTTAGTCAGCAAATATGAAACATTTTATGCTATTTGAAGGACCTCCCTCCCATAAATGGACGAGCAAGTTTCTGCAATGCATGCATGAGTATTCCTACGAATTGGCAACTGTTTTTGCAGGTGCATGATGCCCAATTGCTTCAGTAGAAACTCACACCCCTAGTGTTATATTTTCACTTTCAAACTTGCTTTGCAGGTCAGCCAATAGGACAGCCAATGATGATGCAACAACCGGTTATTATTCCCCAACAACTTCAGCTGCAACAACAAGAAATACAATTGCTGCAACAGCAGCAACAACAGACGCCGACGCAGAACGACACAGTTGCGAAGAAACCCAAGAAATCCAAGAAGAAGAAGAAAGAGAAGGTGAAGGATGAATCTGTGAAGACGAGTGCAGCGCCACCTCGTGTATCTACTCCTCAGCCACTCTTCACTGTCAGTGCATCAGTCCTGCCACCAGGTACGTGACGAGGAACTGCAGTGTTGTCTCATGGTACACTCAAAGGAAAATACATCTGGCAACATCACACCTTTTACGGCAGTTTCATTTTTATGTGAATCCATAAATATTCATGTTATATTACCTGTCTTGAGTAGCATAGCTGCCTTTCGCAGCAGTCTAGTCATAACAAAGTCCAAAACACGGGTACCAATGGCCCCACAAAAAGTCATCTGGCGATAACTGCATGTATTTGAGAGTAGTTGACTATTCCAGGAATTTTTTAAGCATACTGTTTAAAGAGCTCTGGATTGGAAGCACATTTACATGTGCACGAGTTTATGTACTTTTATTGAAGAGTATTAGGGGAGTCTGCGATGTTTTAATAGGCTTATTCATGTGTAACATTGTTTTGCAGGATCCAGTGTGGTGTCCCTCACGCCGATGGGAATTCCGACCACGACCCTCGTCGGTTCTAACAATATGCAACTTGTTGGTGCAAACCAACACATTCAGGTAAGTTAATTCATTACTTTTACAGTAGAACCTCCTTTTTACGGCCGCATCATCTCAAAGACTGTAAAATGATGGGATTCCGGTCAAAATGGGTAAACTGAGCACCAAGAACACCACGTTACAATACTGACCGTAAGAAACATCTTAATGGTGCATGAACAAAGGATCGTTGTACATGATGTTTAAAAATGGATGTGAAGAATATGTTGTAAAGTAGGATTAAAAAGAAAATAGGCCTCCTTTTGTACTACACCTCTTTTGAGCGATAATCGCTCATACATTTTTGTGAAGCAAAATTCGGATGTCGCCCAAAAGGGGGCCCTACTGTAGAAGTATCCTGGCATTTGCACCTTCCTGTCTTAATTTTATGTTCAGGAATGTATGTGTAAGATATATGTCTGTATTCATAATGTACACTAAAACCTTATCTGTTTCAGGTGAACAATATGCAACACAACTCGGGCGCTGTGCAGCACCAGGCCGAAGTGGGTCAGTTACAGCAGCCGAACAGTAACATGACGGACCGAAGTGTCGATAGTGGCGTCGGGTCAGATGTCGCCATGATGGATTTCATGGACGACGACCACCAGGTAGCAGCACTGAAGGATTCCAAGAGTCCGGATAAAGGTCATAAGGTTAAAGGTCATCAGGTGCTTACAGATCAGGACGCTAAGAAGGAAAAAATGCAAGAGGCAGCAGTAGTGAGTGAGGGCAAAAGATCTAAGGAGAAGTCCCCGAAGGACAAAAGCAAAAAGAGTAAAAAGTCAAAAACTAAAGCTGCACTGAAACAGCCGCCAGCTGAAGTCATCGCGGCGGAAATTAACGCTTCAATAAACGCGTCGCTTAAAAGCCCGTCAGACGTCCCCGATGACCTTAGCATGCCCTTCACCTTGCCTGGTTTTGAAGCCTTCGAGGAGCAGGAATCCCAGTCTAAACCAGAGAAGCACAAGAGTTCGTCTCGTTCTCGGAAAAAGTCAAAACGGGACAAGGACCGGAAGGAGGAGAGTAGTAAGGACGCAGATAATTCAAGATTTTAAAAATGTTAATTATAAGCGAGAAATGTAAAATATACATTTTACCAAACATGTCGCATTTAAAAAAAAGTAATAACTTGTCATCTGTAAGTCAGTTATGCAAGACTATTTTTTCTACCCATCGTAAGAAGTGCCAGTAGACACTAGGAAGTGGTGCAACACATACAGCTCGTTTTCATAAAGCTTAACACACACCTTAATGCACCCCTGAGCGTGCGTTAAGCATTGTCTGTCACATGAAATTCCAAGAAATGGGTACCTTAATGTACATGCCTTAACACACACTATTCATGAAGAGTCCAACACAGGTTGACTTCTGTTAGACTCTTAGCGCTTGTTGTTGTGTTATAGGATGGGCGTTAAGTTTATGAAAACGAGCTGATAGTAGTAACACTGCGCTCAATACGGTGCTATTTTACATATCCTTGCTAAGTCAGCAAGTTAACCTTGTGCTAACCGTGTAATTCTCCAGGTAAAGATGCAGATAAGACTGGTGACGCGGTGCGCCCCGTCGACATGTTACCCGAAACTATAACCTTCACGGAGAACGAGTTGTCGGACGTGTTGGATCAGGTCGAGAGTCTCGGTCAGTCCTTCTCATCCTCAGAAGAAGGTCAGTTCAAGTCTTAAACTGCTATCTACCAAGTTTATAGGGGTCATATGGGGTCCCAACCATATTTGTGAGAATTCCGCATGTCAGCGTGTATACAGCACAATGACAGAAAATATATGTTGCAGTGTTTCAGCTGTAACATGTACCTGTGCCAAAAGTGCACAGAATTTATCTAGTGACCCCAAGAAACTGTGGATGTGCACCCAAATGGTGCATTGAAATTATTGACAATAAGTTTATACACAATTTTTAAAGTCATACATATTTTAAAAGTCCAATTAAATTCCAGTATATTTTCTCAATTTACACATAATCTACACTTTATGTACTGTTTTTGAAACTGTATTTATGTTATGTGTGACCCCCAAAATTTGCAATGGGACCCCCAAAATTTTGGGTTGGGGGACAAATTGTCCTCAAGTTTTGAAATGTAGCGAAAACACTGCATGTTGTATCAAGTTTAGACTTTAAAAGTATAACGTGTGAAACACTTACGTGTTTATTTTATGATCATCTCGCTCATGCGATCCTTGGTAATAACATTCAAGAACTACTATAATTTAATGTGTTCAACTTTGTATACTGAAAATGATTTGTATAGTAATTTGTTTAAACGATTTAGAATGTTATTTGTTGTATTTTAAGGTCCTGCCAAGTCAGAGGCTTCCGCTATGATAGAGTCGGTGCTGGACACGCCGAAAGTTGCCGTACCAACCACACCGAGCGCCGAGAAGAAATCCAAGAGTCGCAAGAAGAAGAACAACTTCGAGACTCCGGACCTACCGCCCAGCAAGAAGAAAAAGGTGTCGGAGAGTTCCGCCGACAATACGGGGACATCGTCAGATATACTGGAGCGCGCCATGGAGGGTATAGGACCGATAGACATGGACTACAGTGAGAGCGACCCTCACGGTGATGGCGATAAAATGACGATAGATTTATCCGCACAAAGTGAAAGCGATCACAATTTGGACTCACCTCCGTTTGGATCGCCACGCAAATCACCGACGAAACTGACCGCTCCCAGTAGTGCGAAAAAGAATACGGATAAAACTAGCGGTGCTAAAGACTCATCGAGTGATCTGAGCGATATTATAGAGAGCACTGTGAATGTGCCGACCTTTGGGTACAGTCCGGTTAAACCGGCGGGCGATAACAAGGAAAAACATGACAGACACGTGGAGAAGGACAACAAAAAGAGTGAAGATGTTAGAGAAAACAAGGAGAACGAAACTAGTAACAATAAGGATAATAATAAAGACCCCAGTGAAACTCAAAAAGACAAGGAAGCTCCAGCTCAGCTGAATTCCTCGAGTTCGTTTTACAGTGACATGGACAGTGAATTGACGATAAACACAGACACGAACAGAAGCGAGAAACAGAACTCGCCTTCGCCTGTGTCTATTGTTAAGAACAGTTTGTTGGACAGCCTCATTCCTCCGATGACTCCACGCACAGTGGATCATCTGGCCAAGACCTTGGGCTGTGACCCTGTGACCCCGTTTGATGGCGATTCATTGGCAAATATGGATGATAATGACTATCCTTGGTTGAATACACCAAACCTCGCAGCACCCGCCACTCCTGCGCAGGCACGACACACCAATATAGCATCACTAGCAAGGTTTGATTCACGCCCTGTGGCCACTCCAAAACATACGGTCCCTAAAAACGACTCAAAGGGCTCGTCGTCTTCTTCCAATCAGCTGAATTCACATGCAAAATCCACCACAAGTGACTCTAAGGTTTTACCCAACAGTTCATCGAAACTGGAAAGTGGAAACAAAGCTGACAAACTCACGAGTGAGAAACCTCAGGCTAATAAACAGTCAGTAAGTAGTCAAGATCAGACAATAAACAGTTTTGCTCCCTCAACAACTACTAATTCAAGCCCGCAGAAATCTCAGTCCACATTGACTATTCCGCCATTCAACAACTTTGAGAAGCCTTCAAATCAGTTCCAACCTAACAGTTCCCAAAGTCTTGCTGCAAATACGAACCAGTCAAATGCTGGAATTAGTTCTTTAGATAAGCCCAGCCCATCAACACAAAGTGGTACTAAACTTCATGACGACGCTCGTGCGTCTGTGACGTCATCAACCAGTCCTGCAGCGAGTGTGACGTCACTAAAGGCGCCCGGATCGAACAGTTCGAGTAGCTCTACGTCACCTATAAAACAGACGAACAACAAGCCGAGTCAGCCGACAGGTGGCGCCTACTCCTCCAGCAACAGACTCAGTCCTGCAGGTTCAGGTAAGCTATTCACTTAAGTAGACTTTTGAAAAAAGTTGCAGGTTGGCTGGCACAAACTTTTAAGTGACAGATAAATGGAGATATAAGTTTCTGCATTGCACACGTTATCAGACTGGGTTTATTCCAAAGATTTGACAACATTGCGCGCATAGTTTTATAGTATATCCTGTGACCCTACGTGTTGTAACGCACGTGCACGTACAAATTTTTCATTAGAAACTTATACGTCCAATGACAGTTTTTTGGCTTGTGCAACATGCAACTTTTTATCCGTAGACTGTTCCACAGGCTTAGACGTTTTGACATTTATTATCAAGTAATTTTATCAAGTACGCCAAATCAGTTCAAAGACTTGCTTTGTAGCCAAGTTTAGACTTCTTACAATGCTTAACCTCTTTGTTTATTCAGGTAAATCGTCGAGTTCTGTGTTGAGCGTCGTGCAGCCTCCGATGCCGTTGTCCAAACTCTCCTCCTCCATGCGTCCTGTCGACACCAGCGTGGCGCCACAGCAACCGTCGTCAAGCGCTGCCATGGTTACCTCACTGCCTTCTTCATTATCAACCAATCAGGGAACGGCCAACAACAGTACAAGTTATCCAATGGGATCAAGGATGACAAGTGGATACTCACAGGTAATCGTCACTTTTCAAGATTTTTCTCCCAAAATGAAAGACCAATTTCGAGATTAGAACTTCACACATATGATCATTCAGTCGAAGAGAGCCATCCATAAAAGTAACCAACCATGTCTGATAATCTGAAATTGGAAGTGTCAGATGCCACAGAATATTATTGTGTGCTCGTCAGAGATGGAGAAATGTTAAAGTTACTACCAAAAACATAACATTTCTTATCATGACATTTTTAATGTAATCTTATTTCTTTTGCAATATTTTTTTATCTGTCATGTCTGTATATTTATTTTACTCACTGTAGGAAAAGAGTAACTACAGTAGCAGCAGTACAACAACCAGTACGAGCAGTGCATCTGTGGCGTCATCATCGTCATCATCCTGTAGCTATGGACACCGCCAGCACCCGCCACCAGGCGGCACCTCGAGACAGGACTCGTTCGGCTTTCCGCCACCTCCACCCACAGCCTTCACAGGTGGCGCCACTATGGGTGGTAGTGCTCCAGGGGCACCCGGCCCCTCTTCCTTCATACCCAACTTCTCGCTACCCACCACATCAGGGACAAGTACTTTCTCCTTCTCCCTGTCAGGAACTTCAAACTCAACTACTGATTCTGGGGTCGGACCCAGATACAATGGACCTGTTCCCCCTCCTCCACAGTCACAGTTCCCATTCTACCCACCCATGCCTGGAGGACCCATGGGCCAGTCCATGATGCCACCGCCCATGCAGGGGTCACAGGTTGTGCAGCAGCCACCTCCACTGAACTTACCTACATTTGGAATGGACTCAACTGCAAGTGGTGGAATGAATTCATCCACGGGTGGAATGGGTTCATCAAACACTGGCCACAGTGGGGGTGACAGGTCCCAGAGAAGTGGAAGCGGAAGTAGTGCTGGAACGTCGCAATCCCCTCATGGAGCTGGAGGGATGCCAGGTCCCAGTCCAGGCCATTATGGAATGCCTTATGGGGGTAGTGGATCGGCCCCAAGCATGAATAATGACACTAATAGGTACAGTGATACACAGAGATTGTCCCATAGTGGTAGTAAAAGTATGCACCGAACTGCTGACAATACCAGTGGTGCGCCACCTCCAAACCAAACGATTAGAAACACTCCACCAAACCCACAGACTCCCAACAGACCCGTCGGCAGGTCCCCGCACATGAGTAGTGGGGGCGGTTCCTCCTTCTACTCATCCAATCAATTCCAGAGCCCGCCAAGCGGCAGCCAATCACAGGCCAGGAGCCAAAGTAGTGGTAGCCAATCATCAGGTCCGTTACCAACACCGCCGTTACATCACCATGGTGCCAGAATTGGAATGGATCAGTCAAGTTCAAGTGCCCAAAGTCAAGGTCGCCCTGGTTACGGTTCATCTGGTTCATCTCAACAGCCTTACGGGGGTAGCAGCTCAAACTTCAGTGGATCTACAAACTTTGAGCCGCCAACCCTACATTACACATCCAATAGGCCTCCCTCAACCCAGAGTACAGCATCCAATCAGAGCATGAGTTCTCAAAAGTCAAGTCAGTCCCGCAGCGAATCTAGAAACAAATCAGGCTCCTCAAAGACTTCCCAGAAATCCTCTTCCGGTTCATCCCGATCAAAACAAACATCAGGGAATAAAAAGGCGACGGCGTCATCGTCGTCGTCAGCATCAGGAGGGAATAAACTGTATGAAGTGGATACGAACTTGTCGAACTCAATTTTTGAGACGCGCAGCATGACGCCCATGTTCCCTGGGATGGGACTGTCGCCACCTCCGTCCCGGAACCTCACCTCGGACGGTCCAACCTACATACCCGGCAACCTGTTCAATGCGCCACGGCCCCTGTCCAACTCAAACACGCTACAGCACAAGGGCCATCCAGCAGACATGACCTTCAACCCTTTGTTTCCTACGTCAGCCACTAGAGGGCCTCAAAATGGCCTTGGTTTGAATTTCCAGCCAGGTTTCCCTTCAATGAACCCACACAGCAGCCATCAGAGTTCAGGTCACATGACTCCCCACACCACATCGGTTTCCATGCCACCGCACATTCCTAATTACCTTGGCAACATGTTCCCAGAGATGACACCAGGTGGCACCAGCACACAGGGCAGCCAGGGAGACAGTCTAAATATTTCTCCCATAAAGTTCCAGCATGGTGCGCACAACCCTATCCTGGGTCCACCGCAGCCCCTACCCGGCTTGTCCGATCCCTCAGGCCTGCAGCATCACCACCACCAGGGCCCGCCACCTCCCTCACTGTACACACATAACCGCACGCACCCGGCTATGGGTATAAACCCGATGGCGGCGGGTATGAGTATAAACTCGCTGCTCGGACAGCACCACCACCCCGGGTTCGACGGGCGCGGCATGACGCCCTCCACGATGGCGCCGCCATTTGGACACGTTCATACGCCGTCATTTGGAATGCCCAACTTCCTCATGCACGACCACTAGCCCAACCTGACTCACCGCACCAGATGCTGCGGTGTGTAGCTCTCATGTGATTTCAATGCGCTTTCTACGTTTTAGAAATGCCCTATAATTTCCCCCAGATTTTGGGATTTCTGGAGTTCTTTCATCTTTTTCTTCTTTTGTAAAACAGGCACTTCATATTCCACTATCAGATACCTTCGAAATTGTCAGGGAGATCAGAAAATACAGGTTTTGAAATCTTTGGCAACTGTTCTTTCAAAGACTGAACATTTGAAAGCGCACTCTGCGTGACTTTAAATTTCCATGTTTCCGTTAAGAATCCGAATCCACTAACCAACCCAGGCTAGTGGCTTAAAAATTGACTAGCCGGGATAGAATTGTACTAGCCTGGACAAATGTACTTGCAATTCACACAGTGCACTTGTCAAATTAAAAAATTTTCAATTTGTATTTATACCCTGAATCATTAACAAAAAGAATAACCTGAAACTTTACTGAAAGATTTTCATGTACAAAATTATTATTTCACTGAATTTATGTGCACTGCCCAGCACTAGTAGCACTAGCCAATCCGGGGGTAGTGAAAAGGAAATCAGCTAGCCCGATGACAAATCAGCTAGCCATGGGCTAATGGGGTAGTCTTAAGGTATTCACCGTAAATCGTTTAGATTGAGCAGGTCTTACCTTGTAACTTGAAAAATTGGAATTGAAAGTGTTTCTTGGTTCATTCTGGTATTAGTGGAAAAGGAGGTGTGCCACTAATTGGTGTAAAATCAGCGGTCTCCGTGGAAGCTGTGTTCATATGTATTTTCATAACATCGTGTATTAAAGTTTATGCAAATGTGACCGACTCAAAAAAAAAAATGCTGAGCAAAATGTTGCACCAATTAGCTGTAATCCCAGGTCTTTTTTCACCGCTTATCAAGTAATGGCGGATTTGACAAAATCAATGTAAATTTCATTCTCAAGTTTTCATAATCAAGTGTGAAATTTTAAACAAGGTTTTAGGACCCACAATTTTGCGGGTTTATATTTTTGTTACAGATAGATTTGTTGTGGATTTTTGATTCGATCAAAGTAATTTTAATCGTGAAAATTATTTCTTGTCACTTGTCAGTTGATGCCACAATTGAAAGTTAGTTACTTTGGTACAAGCTGAAACATACTCCTCACTTGAAAATAGTATAGTGTTATAAACAAATTTCTATTCTGACAAGCAGCCTGTAAAGGCAATACATGTATCAATCGACTTAATTTAAGATTTAGGTGTTTCTACAAAATATCTAGTATTGTTAAAATACAGTAGAACTCCTCTTGAGCAGCCAAATTGTTTAAATGCAAATTGCCCGTAAATTATGAGTGGCCTTACAAATGGAGGCCTTTTCCGTAGTATATGAATGTAAAATCTTTGAATGCAAACTGGTCGTAATGCAGGAGTGGCCTTTCAAAAGGGTGGCCGCTCATAAGGAGTTTTGCTGTACATGTTAGTAGTATTAATACACTGCGCTATCTGTCTCACGCGAAATGTGTTCAGTTATCTCTTGTAAGGTTCTACGCTAATGTGTTCATTGTTTTGCAAAAGCAAAGTATCTTACCCCGTATTGTTCCTGAATAAAGCGCCGGGCGCTTTGACCAGTTTTTACTAGGGCACTTTATTTGGAATTATCGTAACACCAATTTTAGCAGACACAGTTCATCAATGGCAAATGTACAGTTTGATGCTTCGATTACCAGACCAGGGTAACTTATACTATTTCAAAGGTGACACATTTGTTGCACTGTGTTCTTAACTAAACTTTCCAAAGTCCAAGAAGAAAAACAATAATTTAAAAGAAAAACATTTTAGTTTGTGGAAAATATAATTCAGATTGATCAAATAACAAGTTATGCTTCATAAAATTTCATGCAAAAATGTTGAACGATAAACTAATGTTTTATTATTTTGCCGGCAAAAACGTGGGGGCGCTTTAATTAGGGACTTCGCTTTCTTCAGGAACAATACGGTATCATGATCAGTATTTAATCGAATTGAAGCACCTTCTCAGATAGAAGTGCCCCTCTATTTTTAGGATATAAATATTTTTCCCTAACTTCGGACAGATATCTTGTATGGAAACTTTTGCGTGACGCAGAATGTTTAATGTCATGGACTTGTTGGCTTATAAATTTGTTCTCTTCATGAGCAAAATTGGTCCCTTTTCGAAAATAGGCATCCTTCTATTCGAGTAAATACGGCAATTTTAAAAATTGTTCGACAAAATCGTTTCTAAGCATAATCATTTGTATGTAAACTTGGCACGAGGCCTTGCATCAATGCTGCTATATTAATTGTAATCAGCGCACATCTTCTACTTATTTGCCAACAAAGGTACAAAATAGGCACATTTAAATTCCGCAGAGATGGGAATCTTCCGGTTTTAGTCGGAATATTCCTGGAAATACCCTAATCCGGGTTTTCATCTGTTGATAAACATTTTAATTTCCATCACTTTCCTTAGTAAAATGAGAAAATCGAGTGAAATCTATTTCCATCTCTGATTGCAGGATCGAATTAAATTTTTTATCTCTTCCATAACATTTAGGCAATTTATTGACTGACTGATCTGTAACTGTCGAACATGGGCGGTGATTACGTTGAATAAGGTACAGTTTTAATCATTGTCTCATTTAGTTAAATAATTTCTTGTTGATCCTCGGAACAACATCGTCTTGCCACCCTTAATCCTGATAAAACGTTTATACGTAAAACCGTTCGTTATGTTGAATTGTGAAGATTTACAGCGCAGTTCATGAAATCAAGATTTCTTGGTCACATTCTGTAAAAGCATCGAGAGGTAGAAGTTTCTGTTATACATGAAAAAATTTTCAACAAAATGTCAGTTGCGCACATGCGTTTTGTCTTCGTCGCAGTTGAATTTAGAAATTTCTGAAAACTTGTGCTCAGTATTTATTTATTTCTTTTTTGATGTGTTAGATTAAGCCATCGAGGTCAACGTAAAAAAATGTGCGTTTACATTAGTTGATGCTTATGAAAACGCTCTGTTAAAACGTAGTAAGTAACGCACTGGAACTATAATCTATGAATCATGCCGCAACTAAGAATTTTTCGGTTCATGGACTGCCCTGTACTTATTTGTGAATAGGCCACTTGTAGTAATTTTTCTATGCAGTTATCTTCTGTTAAAAATTAACAGCTAATTTAAAAAGTCACAAAAAGTGACTAAAATTTGTGTAAAAAGAGCGTAAAATTAAAACAATTTGTACAATTTATATATTTTTATACTTGATGTAAATTAATTTTCTATTTTTGTATATATTTTAGTTAATTCTTGTATATGGAACTCAGTTGTACAGTGACTTTCGCAGCCCGTCTCTCCAGAAACTAACGTTGTTATTTTAGCTGGCTACTAGCAACAATGTGTGCACTTGTAGATATAATCGAGATGAGGCGAAATTGTTTCGTTTCGAACAAGTTACCATTGGCGGATCCAGGGTGCACAAGAGACGTGTGATCCCTTCTCAGCCAATATGGCGTATTTTCTCGTCATTTTCATGCAAAAAATTAGACACCCCTCCTTAGGAGGTTGGCGTCGCCCCATTCCCTCAAATGAAAAGTCCTGGGTCTGCCAATGGGTTATAATTACAAACAATACATTTGCTTGTTATCATCTGGTTCGAAACGGAAAGTGTCTCATATTCATATTGCAGTGAGGGTAGCAAATAACAGGTGTGAGCAAAAATATAAACGTGAGATTTTAATACGTTTAGCCTACACATTTTGACATTCACATGGTGCATTCCCGTGCATTTGCCGTAGCTAACCACACACTGCAATTACAAACAACACATGCGCTTGGGAGTTACCTCGTTCGGAACGGAACGTGTCTTCATATTTTTATTGTAGTTTCCAAACGAGTTGATTCACAAGTACACACAGTGCTAAATTTACTTCTGTTCTACTATTCAGCCCGTTTTCATAACGGTAAATGCTTGATCGTATAAGCCGTTTACACGGGACTACTTAGCTAAGTGGCACCTTCACTACTTAAGCGACTACCGCAAATACCTTAATAGAATACCAGATAAGCTTAAGGCATTTTTGATTATGAAGACGTGGCGTATGTATTTGTATTAGCCAATTTGTTAAATAGTCCCGACAATGAACAATGAATCAGAAAATGCGCACACACATCAACACAGAGAATATGTGCACACACATTATCACACTAACAAAGGAATGCGCAATCATGCACAATGTAATTAGATGTGTTTGTAGTCGTGTAAATGTCGTATCTAAACGGATAATTTCTCCATGACAACTATTTTAATGTGTTGCTATAGAAACAGTGTACATAATGACGACGTTTATTTGTTGTGCTTACAAAGTCTCATATCCAATGAGTTACTCTCTCAAAATTTTAAATGAAGTAAAATTTGTTATTCAGAGGAAGATGCATTTGTGAACAAATGTACAGAGATTTATTGTGTATTTTATAACAAACTATTAAAGTTGAAACTTAAAACATGAACGACTCGTTTTTCTAAATTGCGTTTATTGCTGCCTGTAAGGCAGTTAGGTGTCGTCGTCATGAGTCTGCATGGCTTATATAAAACATCCTGCATGCATAAAACTTTGCACAGAAGAATTGTCCACACTGGAAAGAACACCAGATTCACGTTGGAACAAATAGTTCTCAAGAATAGGGATTGTGCAATATCTTACGTAACAAAAAGTACCAAATGCCCTGCAGAACAATGAACATTGTCATTTTTACAAATTAATTTCTTGACATTGTCATTTTAAAAATATCTGACAATATCACATTACCCATCTTTGAAGTCTGGTTCTGCTGCTCATTGCCGACTGTTTAAGTTGTGCAATTTGTTCTGCATAGGTTGTCCTGTTTCCTAATGTCTTTCAATATACATGTACAGACTAGGAAATAGTGTTCACTACAGTTGAAGTAGTTCATAACAAATAAGCAACGACCTAATTTACTTAAAGTTCCAGTTTCTTTTTTGTGGTGATAAGGAACGCTGGGTACAGCAGCACATGTGCATACCAAATTAAATCTAAAAATGGGCATACCCTAGGGTACAACTTAAACACGCAGCCACTACAACAGTCAACACTGCTTGTCTGCACAGCCATGCTGTAATCGGCAAATTGGCCTTGTGCCAACCCCTTCAACTGAGGAATGTAACGCTATCTGCTTTTAACATCATCGTCGTCGTTGTCGTCGTCATCAAGTTCGTCTTCATCCGTTAAGTCTTCCTCTTTCTCCTCTTCCACCTCTAGTTCCAGCAGCTTCCAGAATGTGGCGTACTCACGTGGCTTCATCCCTGCGGCGTAGAGAGGTGCAAAATGTGTGTCGTCAGAGTCGACGATCTGTTTCAGCGTCGGATTTTTTATTGACGTCACACCGTGCTTGTTCGGACGCTCAAACAGGCCGGCACGTTTCAAAAACCTGAAGTAAAACCAGTGAAATATTAACTCATTCTTTTTATTGCTGCCAGTCAGCTGATTAATGCTAGGTTTTAGTGCCTAGCTTGTGCATCTGATGCACATCTAACCTGTGCTGGGCCACCTGTGCGGCCTACACTAAAACATGGACCACGCTCACAGCCATGCCTAATGTTTTAAAGATCTTCGGCCACACCAAATGCGACGTCGAACATTCAAACTATCAACGCGTTTTCACAAGTTTAACGCCCATCCTCTAACGTGTTAAAGTGTGGAATATTACCACTGCTCGTTTTCATAAACTTAATGTACATCCATAACGCAACAAAATGTAGAGTTATGTTGGTTTATTATATAACACTACCAGACCAGCGCTCTGTAATAAACCCAACATACAAAATTTAACGCCTGTTGTTACATTAAAGTATGGGCGTTCAACTTACGAAAACGCGCTGTTTGAGAACAGACTGTTCATCTACACACTCACGTGTGACGTGTGATGATGTGCTGCATGGAGTGGGACAGCACATTCGTCTTAACTATGTTCTTCTCGTCCAGACCCATCTCGTCCACCACATACTCCACCTTCTCCTCAATGTCTCGCCACGGGCAGGTCATTATGTCCGGAATACGACAGATCAGCTCCAGAACCTGAAACAAAAATGTCTAAGGGTGAAATAAGACACGAGCGGTTGATGTTGCTTAGACTTGTTGATTGAGTGCTGATATGTATGTACATGTGCAGGTTGTTACACTAACAAAAGTCACACCTAGACACAAAAGATATACAAGAGGGGGTGCCACTGGCGTGCACCCCTCCAACAGCCTAAAATTCTTTAATTTTCATAGGGTACTGGACGAAAATATTAAAAGGCGCCCCTTCCAACCACCTAAAGGCGAGCCCCCCCCCCCTCCCCTCAATCGAGAAATCCTGTATTCGCCCCTGCATCACTTGTGTACCTATTTGCACTAATTCTCCTCACGTACCTCACTCTTCTGGAAGGTTATCATCAGTTTGTTGAACCTGTCGATCAGCCTCCTCGGCTCGGTCAGCAGGATCTGTGGGTTCTCTCCCACCACGTGTAGGATCATCTCTGTCAAACAAAAACACATAGTGTATAGGGTGAGTAGATGGCAGCCAGCACGGCTAAGTCACCAGGATCTGTGGGTTCCCTCCCACCACATGCTGGATCATCTCTGTTAAGGTTTTGGTTCAGTATAAACACATGGTGTGTAGGGTGAGCAGCTGTCAGCCTGCACAGCTCTGTCTGTAGGATCTGCAAGTTCACCAAGTGTTGGATCAGCTCCGTCACATAAAAAAGTATTAGCTCTGTACAAGTTGGACATTGGTGTTTGTCAGATGGTCAGCCGTACCTCTTGTACATTATTTAAAGCATGATAAAACCTTCCATCAAAGACGCCTGAACTGGAACATTTACCATTTCACACACTTTCAATTTGTTTTTGGAGCCGCTGATACTGTTATTTTTTATTTCGTCGGTTTCAGGGATCAAACTTGTGTTAAGCCATTCAGTCACGACATCCCGCTGCCATCCAATTCAACAGCTTTTACTGACACATGAGCAGGGTTTGAATTAGTGACTCGAGTCGCCCGGTCGAAATTTCGACCTAAAATTGTAAAGGGCAACCCGAGATTTTTCTTAGATTTTCCCTACAGGTTAACCCAAATTTTACAATGGTTTTAACGTTTTTTGTTCAAGTGATACATTAATTAAGAAAACAGCTGTTACTGCATATTAAAATTACAAATGGGACCAATGTTCTAGACGTTTAAATAGTGAGTACAATAATCAGGACCACCTGGATTAGCTTTTGGCAATCTGATTTGAGCGCAAGGTTGCCCTGCAAGCAACCTTGCATTTTTCACTAATTCGAACCCTGCATGAAGAATGTTGCGCCTTACCGTTCATTCCCATGAAGCTTCTCAGTGCGTTCAACAATTGATCTATGTCTGTTCCTTTCAGCTTGACGACCCTCGCATCATACATCAACACGGCGCCTAATAAATGTAAACATATGTACATAATATTAATGACAACTTCTAATGACAATAAAATTTCACGTATCAGTTATGAGGTTGGTCCTGGCAAACTTTTTGCAGTTTTAATCCAATTACGAAAAATTCTGTTATCTAAAATGAACGATTTGCACTAACTGATCAAAAATGTTATTGTACATGTATTACTTAATACGTTAAGACCCATTACGTGAACAGGTCTGTCTGTCAGTTTGCTAGATTAACGCTGTGGCATAATAATCAAAATTTTGTAATCTAATTCTTTAAGTCTCACCTATCAGCTTTGTCGAGAATCCCTCCAGTTGTAGCTTTTTTACAAAATCCGTCAAATCCGAGATCTGTGCGTCGAGGACTGGGATCTGTGATGCAACTGAAATGGAAATTACAGATTTTTACACAGAGAAGTCTTTCACATGCCCCGTAATAGGCTTATTGCAAGTTTGGTGACACGTTAGACAGCTCAACTTTCCATTGACTGTGTATTCCTGGATATACTGATTTGAGTACAATATCTTATTCGCTTCGTGTACGTACATGTATATTCACAACTAGAGAGTGAGTACAAGGCTAGTTCGCTGATGGAGCATAGATTTCGGAGGAACCTACACGTACATGTATATTCACAACTAGAGAGTGAGTACAAGGCTAGTTCGCTGATGGAGCATAGATTTCGGAGGAACCTA
>JBCAUI010525020.1:0-11656 GCA_038406195.1 Haplosyllis anthogorgicola | reverse complement strand
AACACCAGTTAATACTGACTAGAAGTAGTCAGTGTTAAATTGTGTAATTGTCTTTGCTCTTTTCTGAAGAGTAGTTTAATTATTGAATGGAACTATGTACATACCGACAATCTTTAACTCCTTTAGATCCAAATGTGTGCAAGAGATTTTCTATTTTTGCTCATATTTCCACGATTAAGCCAGATTAAAAAGTTGGCAATGGGAAGTATTACTTGGTGTATCACACCCCTGATGTTGTTCTGTGCTCGTTAAGCGCGAGATCTTTCTTGTTGCAGACAAATTCCTTGTATGGGCATTCCACTTTTCTGACAGTCCACAATCTGAAGAAATATATCATAGGAGGAAAATTAATTCACTTTCTTGCTTCTCAAAGTTTATTTAAAAGTTTAAAGCTGTAGATTGCATGTGAAATTTGTGCTTTATAAACAATAATAAGTTCACGCTTTGCTCTTGCCCGCGTGAAATGGGAAAGTTCAAACACATAAACTATATATATATACTTAAATTATTTCATGATATTATTTCTATGTGAAGAACTGGGGTCCACTTTCATTGAAAATAACAGGTTTTTCCTCCATTCCCAATGAAGTGGTCCTTACTTCTTTATTCGAATCTTGCGAAAAGCCGTGAAATCACTTGAATCGCTGTACATTTTTTGATTGACTTTTTCAATGAGCAGCTATTTGCATATTTTATTATGTAACACTTCTTCATATTATCTTATATTGTTCTCCATATTGTTGCTTATTTGAATGTTATTTATGTCTCATTATCGAGTCACGTGACTCTCAAGAGTATTTTTATTTAATGTTTCCATGACAACTTTACAATGTTTTTAAAGCTTTAGGTTGTACATAATCATCTGGATAGTGATTGTTTAGAAATTTCCGAGGTGTAGCCGAGGACAACAAACACTTTCCTGGGGATGAAGGTGTTTTCACAACTCTTCAGTTTAGAAAAAAATAAAAATTCATGCCGGGATTTTGATCCAAGTGAAATACTTAATGTGAAACATTTGCTGTAATTCACAGATGAAATTAAGCAAATTTTCTGTGCTTAATTTCAAAAGAAATACGATTTTTATACACATCTATTGAAATTCAGCAAAGAAAACATGCTTAATTTCATCTGTGAATTGCGCCAATTGTGTATCAGAAAATTATTTCAGAAGAGAAATTAGAAGTTCACCTAATTACGCGGTTTTAATTGAAATAACTATGAATAGAGTATTATGTCACACGGAATGTGCCAGGAAACAAATTGCTTCTCCCTTATTTACAGTATTACCATGGAACCGGTTAATTGTCATGGTGACTGGTAATTACGTTGTGATCAGATAATTATATCATTGTATCATTGTAACGTAAGCGCTTTGACCCTAAATCTTTTGGGAGTAGAGTGAATGTGGATCACTATCAGTCTGTAGTAATAGATACAGAAACCACCATTTGTTGCTGCCGAAAATTCGAATGAAAAGTTGCACAAATATTTTTGAGAGTAAAAATTATAAGGAAGAATGTACTTGAATAATCGTGTGACTCATACAAATTCGTGCGCCAGGTAGGTTGCCAACGAGATTTTATTTTTGCGAGATTTCAAACAATACATTTTCCAGTCTATGAAAGAATCGAGCTTGTGTATATGAGCAGTTTTAGCAGACGCTAAAACGTCAAATTGACGTTTAGGATTGCTTATTCTACACAGAAACTCAAATCGAATTTAAGAACATTTGAAATATTAAATCCAGATTTAATTCAACATGGAAAAATGCCATTCCCAAAACAATTATACAAGACTTTAACGTTAACTATGTTTGGCATATTCTTCAGCTAGATTAGAAAAACAAATAAACTTTTAAAGTTAAAAACAACTCTGTTCATGCGTTGTTTTGAAGGTATATTTGAGAGGAATGTAACCATAGCTTTGTTGACGTATGACATTGACAGTTTGACACTATAATAGCTACTGAGGCTATTATTATTCTATACATGTTCGTGTATAAGTGTCGTATAATGTGCCAGTGTGGTCGCCTAAGGCGGATAGGCTCTCGTCGGGTAAATCAAGGACCCTGTGTAGGTCGGAACGGTAACAAGCGATGACAAGTTGGTAAGGTTTAACCTTATGTGGATGATATCAGTTGAACGTTGGGTGAGGTGAGCCGAACCCCCAAGACTGAAGTATTGAGATTACTGGTGGAAAAATTAGTACAAATATTGTTTGACAGGTTGACAGAGGGGTGGCCTTTAGTGGACAGCATTGGCTGTGATGAGCGCGAGACCTACATGATTGCAGGAACTTAGAGACTACATGATTACTTAATAAATATGAATGTTTAGTAAGTAATAAGCAATCTGAGATCGGTACTAAATTTTGGAAGCCACTAATAATTCTCTCTGGATTTCGGGAGCTTGTGGATTCGAGCAGCAAACTTTGGCTGTGATGGGCCGCGCATCCAAATCACGCTGTTTAATGTCATTTATGTTCTTGAGTGCCATGTAATATGGTAACAGGATAGCAAAGCAATGAATTGGTTGTTTTGAAATTTTAGTATGGAATTGAAAGATTTAATCAGTATGATGACTCAAATTTTAAAAGAAACTAGCAGACTATTAGACAAGTTCTAAAATTAGGCCTTTCGCCTGAAAGTAAACGTTCTTAAAATACAGAAGAATCCGAAAACAAAGTTTTGTTTACGACTATTGCAGTCTGTAAATCTTGCAGAGGTTTACAATGTTGAATTTGATACCCGAAGTTTATCTCATAAGGTGCGAAGGTTACAGCTCTACAGGTGTTTTGTATCCCTCTATTAGTATTCAAAGCATTGAACCTGTAAGATCAACAAGATTATGCAAGGTGGCATTAGGTGATGTTGCACAAAGAGTGTACCATCTGAACTTGGAAGCTTTGATCTCATCACCTTCCCATTTTATTTGACAAATTGGACAGGGCACATATCGACCTTGCCTTTAACGATGACCTTGGGCCAATGGCCTGAAATGACTCTCTCCCAAAATAGTTCAAGACAAATTGTTCGACAAGGTTCGTAAATCCATTTATTCAATTTGTGATAATTAATTTGAAAATCAAAACCTGATAATTTTTGAAAAAGGTTTTTAGTCTTTGATTGTATCTTGTCCAATATTGATTACTTTTGTTTTTTCAAGTTAAAAACTGGAGACTTTAATTTTAGGTCCATCTGTGTTGAATATCTGAAAGATGAGCATATCAGTAAAAAGATATCAAAGACTCATGTACGTATGTGACATAATGATATGTTGTACAAGAATTTCTCACAATTCCCAAGTAGTTGGGATGGAACAGATTCTGAACTCCTCATGAGATCTATGCTTTTTATACGAAGCACAATATGGTAATATAGATGATATAATGCGTGAATCAAAACCACATCCTCCACTGTATTGTGTGTGTGTCTTCATCAATGACATTTAGCATCGCATCACAGCATCTCTTCAGGTTATCTGGCGCCAAGTCCGCACTTCGTACTTTTGCGAGGGTGTAGTGTGTGTGCGTGTCCGTGTATGTTTCTGTCTGTCTGATAACTTGTGCATTTTGCGTCTCCTTACTGAGAAGATGACATCATTTCAATTTCAAGTATGGGGCTGTTTTATTTTGTTTTGGTCGGACTGATGTTAATCATGTTGTATGAAAGTGTGGATTTTATGCCGTAAAATGACTGTGTCAACTTTTGACCGGACCGGAACAATACGTCCCATCCATAAGGAGAACATAACAATTTAAAGCTATTAACTTATATCTGATTTGCTGATGTTAAGGTCTCAATTGACTTTAAGATCGTTCGTGATTATTCTTCTATTCTTTGATAATTACATGGTGTATAATTGAGTCTATTTGACTTCGTGTTTTAATGGTGTACTTCTATGGGTATGCCCCTCCTTTCATGCCCACACTTGCGTTCATTTATAGCGCCAAATTGCAAACACTGTGCTTACATAGACAACCGTACTTGTACCCTTATGGCATACCCTGTTAGATAGAGTTATACTTGTGTTCACAGAAAACACCATTGCATCCATTTTCAATGTAAAGTGATGCAGCCTTGGAAATATCTGCCTGAAACTTAAAAGCAGTCATCCAAACTGGAACTTAGGCTTAGTGTCGTTCTTTAGCCGATGTAGACATTTAAATGATATATTTTGTCAATCTGATTATATGGCCAAAAGACTAAATCATTTTCCGTACTTGCTATAAAGATCAGTTGGAGGTTCTCTTTAACGAAGGCTGTACCAATTCGATAGCAACATAACTGATTTCCTAGACATTGCCTGACCTCTGGCAGAATTTAGATTTTCCTCAGAAACTTTTTACATATATGCCCATATGTTCTCCCCAAATCTCCACCAACTAAATATCACGACTTCTGTTACGGGGGATCGAATGTGTTGAAAGATGTGTGTTTTTATACTTGTGATTTTGGGACCTGGAGACCAGACATCAAATAGTTTTCGTGCACTGTCCTATATTATTGTGTTTCCAATTTCAAAGCGTAAAAATAAAGTGTGCCATAAAGCTTTTTATTCAACCTATTTTATTCAAGCTACTGCTGTACAACCTATTGTGTGACTCATATTTATTTCCAGTTGAAACCTAAAGAGTAAACACACGTGTACTGCTTTTAATGGGAGCTTTTCCTTAAAAGGCAGGTAGCAAGGTTGGGCAGATAGCCACAGTGTTGTATTGGGTATATTTAGGTATGTACATGTAGGAGCCATGGCATACCTGTGATCTCTGTAACTCATTCATCCGTGTACCCAGTAGAACATATACCGTACATGATAATACATACACACATAGGACGGTGACAGCGAAACATGTAAGAGAAGGACTGGTGAAAAAAGCACAGGACAGGCGGCAAGGGATTGTCTTATTGTATCACACACGCACATAATATGTGATCATAGAAATGGAATACAGGAATGATAGAGTGATGAAACTGTAGAATTGTGGAATAGATCTTGTATTTAAGTTGAAGCATGGACAGTGTGCCAAATACGTTTCTGTCATAATTTTGAAATCGTGAGAAACCTAATGTCCCGAATGAATGAATGAACAAGCTTCATGTTGTTGGTTACCTTTGTGTACGTAAAATCAACAAATTATAACGTGTGAAATGGGAGCTAGCTTCCCTAGTAATTGATATTGATGCCATTGGATACTGCATACACAGATACCTACGTTTCAAATAAACGTTTAAACAGAAATCTTGGCAGAGACATTGAAAGAAGGAACGATGAATGAACAGGAAAGTCCGAAGTTGTTTGCTACCTCAATGTCAATTGTGATACTAAAATACAAAGACGGAAATTTCCTGACCTGTGCAGTTATGAATACCAAAGGTGTGCATACATACAAGTAGTCAACATACTGTGATATTAAAACACTGAATATGACGTCTGTATACATAATTTATTTTGATGTGTACTTAAGTACATGATATTAAAATGCCATATTTGGAATTGTGTTGTTTTGACATCTGTTGGATTTGAGTATTTATGTTGAATATGACGAGATACGTGCAAAATGGAAGAGAGAGAAATAGGATTTGAATTTGGGTGAGTAATCTTTTAGTTTTTCCAAATAAAAGAGCATGGTTATGGAAACAATAATGGATCACAGGAGAGCATGTAATCATTGCTACCTGTAAAAATTCTGAAACGTATCTACAATTGATTTGTATTTGGACGAAGAGTCACAATATTCTTCACCGTGTCAGAAAGTCACTGGGAAAGTCCAGTAAAATCGCCTGAAGGCAGGTAAACTATATGTGTCACAGAGAAACCCAGTTAACATTGGTGTACAATGACTAAAAAAATCAAATTTAAACCTGAAAGTGACAATTACATTGCAACAATGTAAGACATTGTAGTTTTTCTTTTAATGTCTACTTGCGAAGGAAACTCCTTGTAAAAAAAGTAAAGATCCGAAGATGTTCTTCTTCAAATTGGCAAGTGTCGACGGTGATAAAAAGTTGTATGTTCTCTTAATGATCAGGAAAAGTTTCATTTTCCTGCAAAGAACAGCACTAGATTTGTCATTCATTTAAGAACAATAGAAATTCACACACGAACAACAAAACAACGTGAATTTCTATTGTTCCAAAAATGAATTACATTTCTGTGTGAACCTCGGAGAGAGAGCAATTAAATTCTGCAAGGATACTCTCGCTTGAATTTATCCATACATTCTCAATAAACACACAATGGAAGTATGTTTTTAATGTCTGTGGGATTGTTCATACCTTCACGTTGTTCTCTACATGTTCTGTTTGTTTATTTCTGATGTTTTCTGCGTCACAGGTTGTTTGACCATTGATGTATGTTATTACATTGAATCCACCCTGGTACTTTGTGTGTTTTGCAGCCAATTTTCCCATTACGGTTTACCCTGAGTGAGTAGATTAATATGACAGGTTTGGCACCAGATGTTTGAAATGGTTTATGTCCTTAAATGTGGTTATATCTACTTTCTACCAACATTTTAAAAAGTCATTTTTCTTGTTTGGTTTGTGTGCATCTTTGTATGCATATCTTACTTTGACCTGAAGCATTTTCTAAGTGAAATATTTTTATTTAATTGTGCTTAAAATAGTTCAAATATTCTGCTATGTTCATTTGTGGTAAATATTTGGAAGACTTGCAATGTCTTATAATATTTGAAATATCCCAAACAGTGGCTTTGGAAAATACAGTGCAAAAAGTACCAGATGTAAAGAATCCCCTCTTGTTCGCCAAATTTGTCAAAAAGTCAAGTTTATAAGTCCAACCACAAAAGAGGTTATTGTAATGGACTCAGATCAATGTGAAAGTGTACTTCAAATCCCCAGGAGATGCTGATGTCACAATAATAGATAACATTTCCAGTTCATTACACTGCATAATATTACATAAACAGAAGATTGGAAGAACTAATTCTGCAGATCTAAAATAAGAAATGGATGTGTTAGGTATTGAGCTCAGTCCTGTGATTGGGATGTACTCTCACATATCTCTTTGTATGGTAAACTAACCTTGTCATAAATTCATTCAATAAATACATGTCATCCATGCCTTTAAGTGCTGTTGTATTTGATGATACATTAGTGTACTGTTTCAATACACATGATGTGTACAAGTATATAATAACATGTAAATAATATCATATTTACCTCTCCTGGTGGCCAAGTTAAAAAGAGAAGTGTGAGAAGTTACAGTTAAATACAGGATCAACAATCCTAACTTGGACATAATCCACATGGTAAACATTTGGTCAGTATATCTGAAGATGGACCAAAATTTAGACGTGGTTGTTGTCAATTTAATAAGAAATGGACTTCTTTACCCAAACCCTAACCCTTTAGTTTTAAGACTTTAAACTCCATTTTGGTTTTTTTTCTTCCATATAAAAATTGCATATGGACAAATGATTTGTCAAATATTATTTATCTCATAAACGTTTATCGTCAGCTTCCTTCAAAAGGTACCTGGATGAATGTATCAATGCAATGAGTCACCTTTATGATTAGCATTAGTGAACATAACAGTAGGTCAATATAACTGTTGTATTGTTGATAACATTACATCATCACTCAGTAACCTATGTAAATAATATCACAGACACATGGCACTGTGGTTTCTCCTCTGTCAACATAGCACTCTAAGACCCAGTACCGTATTTGGTAAAAAGTGGACATTTTAACAATGGCTGACTGAAAACTTTGTTTTCTTTCCAAAAATGACTTGTAATGCAACATAAGCAAATGGAATAAACTGCTCTGCTGTTAACACTTTGACAGAATATTTAATACACTTGATGTATACATTGAAAGGTATACTTTACCTCAAGGTGTTTGTACACTTATAATTGGCCACACACAAAAGAAGCAGTCAGCTGTCATTTTAATGAAGAACTTTTGAGTGATTTATTGGTGCAAAAAGGGACAATATCTTACTTATTTATGAAGCCATATGAAGTAAATATGGGCCGAAAATTATGTCATAAAACTGCTGCTTATTAAGTGCATTTTCACATGTCTTGTGTGACAAAATAAAATAAGGTTTGGCCGTTTCAGTTCAAATTTATTTAAACAAAGATTTGCATGCTATTGAAGCACAGTGGTCCACATATGGTCAATTGAAATTATAATAATACACTTGCACTTCAAGAAGGTGATTTTGGATTGTTGACAGTCTGTCTTTTCAATGGATAAAAGGGAATAAGTTGATACTTAAGGTCTCACATGGCTGCCAAGAAGTATTATACATCAAAGGCTATCACTGCCATCATCACCTATTTGTAAAACTTGTACTTTTTCCTACTGATTCTCTTTTTCAATCATAGAGAGAAGATTTAGAGATTATCTCTTGATGATCTCATATCTGTAGGGCAATTCTCTGTTCCAAACCTATTTTTCTTACCAGAGGTAACAACAAAAGTAAATATATGTGTAGTCTATAACATTTATTTTGTGGCTTTATTGGGGAATTCCTTAAAGGGACAGGAAGCAGACAGTGTGGTTTTCACTACAAACCACCTACCTGATTTGAAGTATTTGTTATCAATGACTTAAAAAAAGAAACCTGAGTAATAATCATGATACCTTGCTTTTAATATTCACTTTGTATCCAAAAAGCAAGAAAGAGTGCAAGAGAGAGATCCACCCTGGCTTGGAAGGTGACACAAAGTCCAAAACAGGGGTAATCAGTGGCCCCACAAATAGACTCTGGTCCAACAAAAATTTGAAGAAAAAAAATCTCATGAAACACAGTTTTCTTTAAAACCAAGGTGTTTACAAATTTAACTGGCCAAATAGCTCGGTTAAGAAGACGAATTAGAGATTTAAATCAATTTAAGTGGACAACGGGCTGGTATGTTAAACAGGGTAGGTTGGGAAGGATATGGCTCGTTTAATAGTTTGTTTTAGATACACAAAGTCCAAAACAGGGGTAATCAGTGGCCCCACAAATAGACTCTGGTCCAACAAAAATTTGACCTGAGGCTAGGTCACATCCAAAAGTGTCATTATGGGTTGTGTTGTTTGAACATTCATGATTGTGTAGTGGCAAACCAAATATGGTTATTTGGTCAATGAAGTGACTAAAATTTTAAAACTTTTTCTCACACTGGCCTTTCTTGTTCTGCAAAGTACATTGTGGTGCAAGGCAATAGTTTTGAAGTTAAGTGACAGGCCAAAAGTCAGAACACTTTAGACCTTCAACAAATCAATGAATTATTGGTTAGTTGTGTTTGACTTGGCTTAAATTACTTATTTGTTTAATGCATTCAAATTTATGCAGACAGAACTAATAAAGGGTATTGTACAACCAAATGTTATGTGCAATAATCAAAATGAAAGCAACCCTTTGAGATAAATTTTCATTTGTTTCTTCGACAAAACACATTTGCTACTATCACTATAAGATGAAAATTTTCAATATTTTAATACTTGTTGAATTTATATAGTTGTTAGTAAACCAAATCGAAACTCAACCAAAATTACATTCCTATGGAATTTAATAACTCAGCTGTATTTGACTGGGCATTGTGATTTTCAGATGAAATCAAATATTTGCCTTCATGGAGTTACAGATTATGGTAATCCACAAGAGTGTTTGGGATTAATATGTAAGATACTTTCTGAGGTAAAATTTGCTTTCTATTCTATAAAGTTTGCTCTCTATTACTCTACTTTGAATTAATGATTGATTAATGTTATTCAGAGCACGAAGATACGCAGAATAATCTTTGAAGTTCCCAATACCGAAAAACAAAAACCTTATTTAAAACCTGCTGTTCTCAAAGATCACTGAAGATCAATTCTGGGCAGCATTTGCCACTTGCATCTTATTTTCTAAAAAAAAAATCAAAATTAATTTAGCAAGAAACCGTACATTTCCTATGGTGATACCGTTCATTGAAACACCGTATTTTGGGTAGGTGTATATTGATATGATGGTGTAACCTATTTCATACAAACTGTATATAGTGTTTAGTGTGTACATTAACAGTAGTTGAATTGAAATGATCGTGCCAGTGTCAGTGTCAAGGGTCGTGTTTGGCATAGATTTCTGCAAGTTGAAAGTTTTACAAAGAGTTTGGGTGATAGGTGGCTTTCTGTTACCAGTGAATGTACTTAGGTGGGAAAATTATATATAAACATGCCTTATTTTGTGTTTTTGCTACAGGCCTATGATAGTAAATTTTAATTCCACACAACCGAAATATTTCTTAACACGAGACAGCATTCTCACGAAATTAAATAATACAGTTCCGAAAATAGTCGTGAAGACAAAAATTGATGAGTATTCTTCTTACTGTGTAAACCACCATCACATGAGCTGCGTTGTATCGTATTGTTTTCGATATCGGTGCATTGTTTTGCATTGGCAGAAAAATGCGCTACCCGCAGAGTATGTTCTTTTGACGTTTTGAAGGTATTATCCTTGTGTTCGTTGGGAGGAGCAAAACGTAGCCTTTCCAGAGACTATGTCTTTGCCTCAAATTTTGTCATTTCTGTAATCCAGCAAATAAAGTTTCTGCCCCTGGGCAAAGTCACCCCAATTCCGAAACAGAGGGTACAAGTGGCACCATAAAATGGATCTCGATTCACCAAAAAATTTTAAAGAAATAAATGAATAGTCTGCTTTTCAGGGATACAGGAAGAAATAACAACATTCGACGTCTCCACAAAATTCTTACATTTATGTTTTTGTGCCAATTATGGCTCTTGATATTTTGGCAGGTATGCAGTACTGGGTCACAGAAAGTCAACAGTGTTTACACAAAGGATGATCTTGCGACAAAAAAGGAAATAAATATGTGCACAATAACACTTATAATGAGCATTGGTCTTTTTAGTAGGGTCATGTAATGTGTTAAAAAAAGGGTAAATGTTTTTAGATTTAATGCTTTTATAACAACCGAGACAGTCCTCTGACTGCGGTACTTTCGAACTGACTTCCACAGATGTCCTGGATGGATTGCAGCCTGACTGTAACGAGCTAAAACTAAGGGAATATGCGACCACCACTTTTCCATAACTATTTTATGGTCCTCGTCACTACATTTACCGATCGAAATAATTCTCTAGGGACAGAAATGTGTGCATTTTCAGTAATGTTAGTACTTAGTACACTTTCCTTCAAGATTGTGCAGGGTATCATTGAACACGTACAATGTATGTAGTAGGGGCTGTTCATATGGCATGAGTGTTTTAGGCAAACAGTTTTAGTGACGAAGTGTATTTGAAAGACACGTTAAACAAAGTTGAGAGGGATGTATAATTTGCTCGTTCCATTGAAGAAATGTTTAAACGAGATTTTCCCTGTTTTACTTTGAACGAAGTGAATCAACGGTGATTTAACTAAGTTTATTCAGGTCAAAGAGACCTGCTTTCCTTTTTGGCTCATTTGGCCAAAGAGCCTAAAGAATCATGAAGTGTCCGTCGTCCGTCGTCATTGTCGTCATCTGTCGTCGTCTGTGCACAGTCATCCTGAGCACACTATTGATCATAGAGACTTTATATCTTAAACACATATGCACCTATGCCCCATCTCAAAGCCCAACAAAAATCATGTTGCTATGACCATTATTCTCAAATTGGCAGCCATATTTGTATTTTTCTTTGAACCTTATTCCTGGA
>JBCAUI010525009.1:0-11656 GCA_038406195.1 Haplosyllis anthogorgicola | reverse complement strand
GAAGTAACAGAAGAATTGAAATCCAAAAATAGGATTAGAATAGTAACTGACTATAAGGATAACATTGAAAAAGAGTTACAAGAACAATTAAGGTTATTCCAATTAAGGGATTTTAGTGAGGATGAAGCTATGCCTTCAGATTCAACTGTAACCTTGGAGGACTTTAGCCTCAAGGAGAATTATACAGAAAATCAGTATAGACTGCTACTGTTAAAAAAGGCAGGACTAGAAGGATGTATAAGGAAATATAAAAGTTTCCATCATGTGGTAAATGCACAAGGAAAGTGGAATGACAAAATAGAGAGATCATATCAATATGTGCTTAGGCATGCTCAAGACAAACTGAGACAGTGTACAGGATACTTGAATAAGGCAATACAAATTCCAAGAGAAAGTACTCTTAGAAAAAGAGAAAAGTCCCAGGTAGCTTCAGTGTTAGGGGGAGATGAAAGGACTTTACCACCAAGAAGAAAAGATCAGACAAGTATAGGTAGACCCTCTAGTGCAGAATGGTAACAAACCAGACAAAGGGCTTTGGAGGCAGCCAGGGCCTTACATTATGAAAAATCTTCCTCAGCTGACAAGGGAACTAAAGTCCTCTCAGAAGAACAGAAAGGTAGAGCTCCCACACATTTTAGAAAAGATTCTACAGGGTTTGAATGGGAATATGAAGAAAGTTTAAAAATAAATAAATCCAGGAGGGAACTCTATAAAAAGAGAAACTAAGCCTATCGAATTAGAAAAATTTGCTGATAAGTGTTTATCAATGTTTAAGAAAACATTTTGTGAAAATTGTAGATTAGAACACACAGCAAATATGCCCTGTTCAGAAGCTGAAAGGTTAGCAGAAAATCTTAAGCCTAAACCTAAGAAGTTATGCACAGTCTGTATGAGAGAGGGGCATGAAAGACAGGACTGTGAAATGAAAGACACTGTATTTGAAAGCATGATTAATGCATATGAGATAGAAATAAAATACTTAAGACAAAAAGTAGAGGAATTAGAAAACCACCAAGACTCAGAAACCTTAGTGGAAGGGGGAGAAGACCAAGAAACTTCTCCCAGAAGAATTACTTCATTCATGGCAGATTGCCATGGGGCAGGTAGAGATAACTCAGAAGGTGGTAGTAGACATGGTCATGAACAAGGAGGGGACAACCTAGGAGGAGGTACAGGACCTCCTGGGAGAAAAGGCCCACCTGGAGGGAATGATCCACCTGATGGGGAGGATAAAAATAGCCCACCAGATGATGAGGATGAGGAAAATGAGGATGAGGAAGATAAAACAGATAGCACCACTTCTAGTAGTGGGGGGTCAATCCAAGTCTATGATAGAAAGGGAAGGCCTATACCACCAAAGGAACTGTGCCAAATGGGAATAGTTCTCCCAAAATTAGGTGCAGGGGAGGAGGTGGTGGAGGTGATGATGATAATGGAGGAGGCAGTGGAAATGGCAGTGATTCAGAAGATGATCCTGAAAATCCATGGCCTCAGATAATAATACTTGGACAAAAAGGACAAAGAGGTAAACAAGGTCATAGGGGAAAAATTGGACCCTCAGGACCACCAGGCCCAATAATAAACCCACAAGTGTACATAAAAAAGGAAAATGTAGCACAACAATCTAGAGATCCAAATATAACCTTAGAAACCTCAGGTTTAGAAAAATCTTTTAGAGATTTGTCAAGATCCATGCAAGATATCTGGAACCTACAACACTGGTCATCTGACCAAATGCAACACATACTAGAAAATAGTGTAACAGCTCAAGTTGACCAGACAGAAGCCTTAAAAGATCTAACCAATGCCACAGAACAAAGAACACATGATTATTTGTTCCAGTCCATAGCTGTTTATGATGGTAAAGATCCAAAGAAATTTGAAGAATGGATAGAACAGCTAGAAACAGCTTGTCTAATAAGTGGAAGAAATATCATAGACCAGGCTGTATCACGGGCTGCGTTACCAGTCATTCAGGTTATCAAGAGTGTTAGACCTGAATGGGGCTGGGGGGTAATCAAAGAGGAATTAAGAAGGCAATACTCTTCTTGTAAGACTTGGGTACATGCTGCTTATGAGTTAGCAAGGATCCCCAAACAAAATCCAGATGAAAATTTGAGGAATTACATATGTAATTACCAGAAATTACATCATTATGCCACAAATAAGTTAGCTAAGGAAGACTATGATTTGACCTCTAAAATAAATTTCTTAACAAGGATCAGCAATAAAACCATCACTAATAAGATAGTGAAAAGCGAGAAGTTTCAACAATATGATAACTATTCCTTACAAGATTGCTTCAATGAGGCAATGTTCTTGGAAGCTGTGTTCCAAGTAACAGAAGGAATAAACTTGGCTAGAACAGCTCAAGTTATGAATGTTGAGACTAATGAGGTGGGGTCTGAAAACTTCAAAGATACCCAGATGATATCAATAAATGCTAATGATGCAGATGACAGGGGAAAGAATAGCAAATGTTACAAATGTGGACAGACTGGGCACTTCTCTAACAATTGACCAACTAGAGAAGAAGAGGAAGATAGAATAGTAGGAAAAATCTTCCATTCTTCACAGACACAAACTCCAGTAAGGGAGTCCACTATGTCAGACCTCATGAAAAGAATAGTAAATGCTGAACTAAGGCAGAAAGTTACAGCAGCAAAGTACAAAAGAGCTAAGAAACAGACAACAACTACAACAACTGCTACACCAAATGTAGCACATACAGGGATTAATACTATACCAAAAAGAGTAACCTTTGTGACACCACCAGCTATAACTACAGTGGCACAAACCACTGCAGCTGCTGTTCAGGCAGGACCTAGTAAGGAAACTAAGCAGGGAGGTAGAGCCAGAGCTAAAAGGAGCTCCAATAGCTCAAAAGCTCAAACAAAGGCTACTACAGCAACTATTAGCACTGTAACAAATACTACAAAGGCAGGAGCTCCTAAGATAAAACAAGAAATTCAAGCTATAGAAGCAAATTCAGAAGTTGAAATTGAAAATGAGTCAGGTTTAGAAACTGATGACCTAGCAGAGGTAGGATTCAGTTCTCAGGAGAGTGAACAGGGGCAGGGGGAAACCTCTGCAGAAGAAACAGAAGGTTGACTAGAGACTAAGTATAACCCAGATGCATATTACAGGGATGTTACTATAAAAATGAGAAAAAGGTCTTACATTTACCATCATTTACAAGAAGTTACAATAGATTTGACCAAAATAGCAGTAATACCAACAATAATTGGTACAGCAACTTGTAATGCCTTAAGAGATACAGGAGCTTCAAGAAGCTGTGACGAATATATGTTACCTGGGGTAAAGGACCTATGTAATGTCAATGTAAGGAATGTATCTGGAGGAAACTTAAGACCATTGGGTTTTGCCACTTTCACCTTTAAGTTGAGAAACAACATTATACCTATGATTTCATAGTATGCAAAGATCTAAAAAGACCCATGATATTAGGACTGGATTTCCTTAGACAAAACAGAATTGGGACAGGTTGGACTGAGTCAGGAAAGTTAAAATTACAGACAAGTAAGGAAGTATTAGTAGAATCCATAGAAACTTATGTAAAAGGACCAAAATTATACACAATTCAAGCAATAGAAATTCCAGGAAGGACTTTAGCAATTTTAAATGCTAGGGTAGAGATAGATAAAGAGGAAAAAGAAGGAATATATGAATTAAAAGCTAACTCACTATTAGAAGAAGAATACCCAAACATGACAATAGTACCAACAATACATAGAGTAAATTGTAAAGAAATGACATTTAGTGCCATATGTACTGTTAAATACAGATGTACAATCTGTATACCTAGAATAAGGACAAATACTAGGTTTCTTAGAAGAACAAGAAATAACCATGGAAGAGATAACAACTGAAACTTCCTATGAATTAAATGAGATAATAGATGAAGGATATGAGTCTGCAAGCTCTGAAATAGAAACAAAAGGTGGTAATGAAGATTTGGAAAGAAAATTCATTATATCACCAGCAGACATAGAAACCCATAGAAAAGTTAAGTTACAAGATACTAAAATAACAGAAGAAGAGAGAAAACAATTTAGAGAACTTTGTGAAGAATTTGAAGATGTATTCTCAAAAGACTCAGCAGATATAGGAAAAACTCCTTTGATAGAAATGGAAATAAATACTGGGGATCACCCACCATTGAGTCAAAAACCCTATAATTTGCCCCTAAAACATGTAGAATGGGTACAAAGAGAACTAGATATATTAGAAAAAGCAGGAGTTATTAAGAGAAGTGTATCACCATGGGCTAGCCCTATAGTTATAGTACCAAAGAAAACTGAACCAGGAGAAGCACCTAGAAGAAGACTTTGTGTAGACTATAGAATGATAAATAGTCTATTACCACCAGTAGTAAAAGCACATTCAAAAGCAAAGGGAGTGTTAACTTTGGTTCCCTTACCAAAAATTGATGAAATTTATGCAAAATTAAAGGGATCAGGAGTTTATTCCACTTTTGACATGAGAAGTGGATATTATCATATGGCCCTGACCCCAAATTCTCAACCAAAATCAGCCTTTGTGATTGGGGGACCACAGGGAGCAAAATATGAATTTACTGTTTGCCCTTTTGGTTTGGCTCAAGCACCAGCTTATTTCCAAAGGCTTATTGATGAAGTATTAAGGGGACTTCCATTTGCTTTTGGCTATCTGGATGATATACTACTCTTTAGTCTGGATGTACCAACACACTTGAAACAAATGAGAAAATTGTTTGAAAGGTTTAGAGAAGCAGACCTCAAGTTAAAAGAAAGCAAGTGCAGCTTCTTTAAGACTCATGTACAATACTTGGGACACTTAGTATCAGGCCAAGGCATAGAACCTTTACCAGAAAAATTAGAAAGTGTTAGGAATATGCCACCTCCTAACACACCAAAACAAGTAAAACAATTTTTGGGATTAGTGGGTATTATAGAAAGTTCATCCCAAGGTGTGCAGATGTAGCAAGACCATTGACAAATTTGACTAAACAAGATCTAGTCTTTGAATGGACAGAGGAGTGTCAGCAGACCTTCCAGATGCTGAAGGATGAGTTATTGAGGGAGCCTATACTTAAGTACCCTAACCCAGAAAAGCCTTACACTTTGTATACTGATGCCAGTAAATATGCTTGGGCATGTGTGCTGACACAGGAATATGAACATGAGATAGAGGGCAAAATTAGAAAGATACAACACACAATTACTTATGCCAGTGGTCTGTTTAAAGGTAATCAAATGAATTGGGCTACTTTGACAAAGGAGGCATATACAATATATATGTCAATAAGAAAGTTGACTTATTATCTGGAAGATTCAGATATAACTCTTAGAAGTGACCACTTACCCTTGAAAAAGTTCATAGAAAAGAATACTTTAAATAGCAAAGTAAACAATTGGCTGTTGAAATCTCTCCTTTTAGGATTAAATTTGAATACATCAAAGGAATTAAGAATACACTGGCAGATACAATGAGTAGACTCAAGAAATAACACCAGATACATCACAAGACCCAGAGCCAGAAGGCTATGAGTTTGGATATTATATTTTTGAGGAGCTAGAACCCATACAAACACAAAAAGAAAAGCATTCAGTAGGGGAGGTTACAGTTAAGAAAGAAACTCAACCTATACCAGATGATGATAAAATAGAATGGGAAATGACAAACCAGCAAATAAAGAAGATACAGAAGCAAGACAAATTCTGTAAAGAAACATACACAAAAATTAAGAAAAAGAAATTAATTAAAGGGAATCCCTATTATATAGAAAAGGGAATACTCAAAAAATATGTGACAGATAACAAACAAAGATTTGGGACAGTAGTTTTGCCCCAAAATTGTGCACTAACTATTATGGGTTTAGCACATGACTCATTAGGACATAATGGTTCTCCAAGAACTTATATCTTAGCTAAAAGGCATTATTACTGGAAAGGGATGAAACCACAAATATATAGGTATGTTAAACAATGTAAGAAATGCCAACAATGCAACATCCAACCAGTAAAGTACACAAAGAGACATTTTGATGCTCCCCAGAGCCCTATGGAATTTATTTCCATGGATCTCACAGGTGAATTTCACCCTCCATCCAACAAAGGACCCAGGTATGCATGGACAGCCATATGCATCCTAACAGGGTACACATTTTGTATACCCCTAAGGACTAAGAATGCATCAGAGGTAGTCAAAGCCTACATAGATCATGTTTACTCAAAATTTGGGGGTAGTGTCAAAATTTTGTCAGACAATGGTACAGAATTCAAAAATGAACTATTCACCAAAATTGCAACTGAATTGGGGGTGGAGTATAAGATCTATACACCACCCTTTAGACCTCAGTCCAATGGCAGAATTGAGGGATTTCATCATTTTTTGAAAGCATGCATTACAAAACATATAACCCAAGAGTTGGAATGGGATGATGTAGTACCTTTGGCATGTGCAGCCTATAACTTCTTGCCAAATGAACATTCAAAAGAAAGTCCATTCTTTCTTATGTTTGGGAGAGAAGCTAGACTGCCTCTGAAAGCTATGATGCAACCCAAAGTTAGGTATATGGAAAATGATGAGAATGTATTATCATTAGAAGCATTAAAGAAAATGTACCACTTAGCAGCACATAATCTAAAGCTAGCCAGAGAAAGACTAGTTAAAGATCATAAAGAATATCCACACAAGCTACAAGAAAATGACTAAATTCTAATAAAATGTCATGTAAAATCAGCATTTAAACCACATTATAAAGGAAACTGTAGAATAGTATCCATTGATTGATTGATTGGTTTATTGTTTCTATAAGTCGCACATACACAATAATTTTTTAAATCACTGCAATGCCATTATAATTGTTAACTATTGCAAATATAGAAACTCTGCTAGATAAAACAGTGTTTGTTTGGCAGACCGATTCCAGCAGATAGCATAATTGCTAAACGTTTATAGAGTTATTGCTGATTTTTCTCAATATATAACACCACAAAACTAGAAAAAGAAATTTACATATTCTACTTGAAGAAAAGAAATGTATTCACTTTGACAATACTTTAGTTTTACAGTGCATTAGATATTTTATACATGTGCATGTATCATTTTTCTTCAGCATCATTCCATAATTCAATGAAGAAACATACAATGAAAATATACAATGAAGAAACTTAATGAATAAAATTTAATATGCTAATAGCAGTGGTTCTAGTGTCTTTGTCATTTGCCCTTCTCCACATGTTGGCATATAATGGCAACTCAGTTCATGATCAACTTAATGGAATAAACAGATAACAAGCTTAACTTTCAATGTGTTGGCACACAACTTGTGTTGGCACGGCATTTTAACAATAATTTTTTCAAAATTCTCGAGAACACAGTGTTGGCATATAATAGCATCTAGTACTCCAGTGATTTGGGTCTGCATTTTCTACAGTGACATTTGTAAGCTTCTGGGTGGTAAAACTTCCCATTACAGTAGATACAGTAGTATTGTGGGGGGGGCATGCTTTCTCTGGTGGATCTTCATATATCTTGGATCTACACTGGAGTAGGAGCACTGCCGGCAATATATCCGCACTGTATAGCTATGGGTGTGAATATGTCTGTTCAGGTTGCCTATTGTTTTAAATTGTTTGCCACACTTTCCAAAGTGGCATTGGTTATAATGGAGCTTTTGGTGCACTATGCGGTGATGCCTAATCTCACTAGGGAATCTATATCCGTGATCACAAGTACTGCAGATGTGGCACTTTGGCAGATGTAGATATCTGTGGCATGCCAAACTGCTGGGGGTCTTGAAAACTTTGCTACAGGTGCAGCAGTGAAGTGGCAAACATTGTTTTTGCTGGTAATGAGCATTCAGGCTTCTACGATCTGAGCATTTGGTTCCACAGCAACTACATTTCAAGATTCTGGAGTTACTTGGTTTGCATATACCATGAGTGATGATTTTAATACCGACTTTCTTGGTTCAAATTTTGATGCCTGGTTTAGCTGTTGCTGTATTTGGTTTAGCCGGTGGTGTATGTGAATATGAAGTGGCAGTAGTCAGAGGTGGTTTGGTGTTTGTGGCTGTTTTTCTACCACTAACTTTGCCTGCTAGTGGGGTGTGTGGGTGTGGTACAGATGTGGTTGCTGGCGTACATGATGCAGAATGAGAGCTGTTGTTGCCCTGACCCAAGATGAAACTGCGTGTAATGTATTTTGGCAATTGTCTATTATGTGGTAGTTGCACAGTATTTGTGAGGCTCAATCCCAGATAGGATGCCAGCATGTCAAAGTTTTTTGACAACTCAGTTTGACCTGTACGGCTACTTTGACACGTAGCATGCTCTGTCGGTTCAAATTCTGACTGTGTATGTCATTGCTTTTTCTTTGTTTCCTTCTTTTTATCCCAGTCGCTAGTCGCATTAACTTCTCTGATTGGTGCAGCATAAATTTGCATGGTTGTACTATCATCACTATCATCATATTTTACTTTCATTTTTGATCCCTCACCTATCTTTGGTTTCTTTTGTTCACTTTCATCATCACTTCCAGCTTTGCAATTTTTTGGTTTATTTAGATCTGGTGTGATTAACAGAAGTCTTCCACCTGGTGGCTGTCATGTTTGTTTTGATTGCTTTTGGTAGGTCATAGCACCGTCATCGACATTGGCTGCAGGTGGTTGAACCAGCCTTGGTTTTGGTATTGAGGGCTTGGGACATTTCTTAAGTCCAAGGTTAAACATCAGCTTATCTGGGAGTTCAAGTGGTGGTGGATCCATTAATTTACAGTCTCATTTTTCAGTTTTTAGGTAATAACTCTTACCAAGATAAATTAGGTGTATGTTGGAGAATGATTCCATTACTTCAGGTGTATTAACTTCATTGAGTGTTGACCAGGTCATCTGGTCTAGGTAAATTGTAGTATGAATTGACAGTAACATGCTAAGACAGTACACAGATAACTTGTCACCTGGACATCCTCCATACATAATTGGGTAACTCCACTCTCGTATATTATGTCCTTTACTCTTAAAGTAAGGTGCTGCTACTGCACAAATATAGTCCTCATTCTCATTGATGAACAGAGATAATTTTTCCCTAAGATCATTGACTGATATATTACCAAGTTCTGCATAAAAGCTGAACAGATTATCATTTATGAATGCTGGGGTACCAAAGTCATTCTTGCACATAACAAGCCTGTACTTGTAGAATTTTTGTTTCTGTATATTGGCTGGTGTAACTCTATGTTTTTCAGGTAACTTAATAATAACGTTTTTGTAAATACAGTCATCATTACCAATTTTAACAGAACGCAGTGGTGGTTTATCTGCTGCCATCTTGTTTGTGCTGCAGACACACATGCACATACAGAAAGTAGGTCAGAGTCCTCATATTGAGGCAAAGAGCCAAGTCTTAACACCATTACAAAGTTTACTTGTGTGTTGGAATAAAATGCGAGATTGACAACAGTTGACAATAATTACTAAGCTATACGCATAGACATGATACATGTGTTGGCACAACATAGGGTCTGGTTGATAAGGTGTGTTGGCACAAAATTGTGTTGGCACAACGTATATGCATTGATATGTGTTGGCATGAAATATTAGTAACTCGATAGTAAATGATCTTTAGTGCACTTTATAAATGTTGATTTCAATTGTGCAGTTTTTAAGATGTGTGGGAGAGCCTTGTAAACAGTTATGGCCTTGCATAGGAAGCTATGATTAAAAAGTGGGCTTTTATGCGGTAGTATATTTGGAGTTCGTTTCCTTGTATTATATTTATGCTGTTTTAGACTGCTATTCTTTTTGCCAATGCTATTGAAACTTTCGGAAACAGGTTTAGGAGCTAGTCACATTTTTACATTGTACATAAGCTGACATAGTTCCAGTTTTATCATATCATCAAATTTTAGGACATGCAATCTTTTATATAAGGGTCTGTAGGTGTTGTATTGCTACTTCTTGTTATCAGTCTGATGCTTTTCCTTTGTAATTTAATCAAATCGTTCTGTTGTTCTTTTGTCAACATGCATCCCCAAGTTGCCAGTCTGTAACTTAAATGGCTCGCCAAGTGGGTGTTGTAGATTGAAAGTTTGGTCTTTTCATCAAACATGTTCTTTACCAATCATAGCATGTTCATATTTATTTTTATTTTATTGTACGTGATATTAAAGTGTTTTGTCCATGATAGCTTACTGTCTATGTTCAGCCCTAAGAATTTCATACTGTTAACATAGGGAATGATGTTCCCACCGAGTTTAAGTGGCGAGCATAAATTGGTGCCAAAGTACATGGCAACAGTTTTACTTATATTTAAAGATAGTTTGTTTGCTTTGAACCAATTGTTTAGTCTCTCGAGGTCTTGTAACAGACAATGCAGTAGGTAATTTCTATTTCAGTGTGCCATGTATATTGTAGTATCATCAGCAAAGAGTAAAATTTTGGAATCTTCAACTATTTGATACATGTCATTACAGAATAAAACAAAAATTATTGGCCCCAGGTTGGACCCTTGTGCAGTCCCATATTCTACCACGAATGGGTCTGACAACATAGTTTCTTGACTTTCAGAAGTTTGGCATTTTACCTGTTACTGTCTGTTACTCAGATAGCTACTAATCCATTTGTTACTTACACCTCTTATGCCGTAATGGTCCAACTTTTGTAGTAGTATAGGGTGCTCTATTGTATCAAAAGCTTTTGATAAATCAAGAAAGATATTAATTATATAGTTCCCCATTTCCTTTTCTTTAATAATTTCACTAGTCAGCTCTAAAATTGCATCCTGGCATGACCGGTTCTTCCTAAATCCATTGTGTACAATAATGTGTGATTTTCCAGGAATCGATATAATCTCTTGAAAATAATTTTTTCTAGTAATTTTGACATTGTAACTGATAAAGATATGGGTCGGTAGTTGGTTTCATAAAATCTTTCCTTGCACTTAAATAGTGGAACCACTTCAGCCAATTTCATTGTGTCTGGAAAAATTCCCTGACTCATGGATTCATTAAAAATATGTGTTAACGGGATGAGTAAGCTAGGGCCAATTTTTTTTCAAGAGATTGTTACTTATATTGTCATGTCCAGAGCTGGATTTGTTTGGCAAAGATTGAATTATTTTATCAATTTCATAAGGGGTACACGGATAGAGCTCCAGACTTTGTGGACTTTTGTTAATTTTCTGTAGGTAGTGTGAAATATTGCAGCTTGAGTGTGGCATGTTTTTTGCTAATTTTGCACCAATAGTTGAGAAATATTTTCCCAATCTATTAGTGATGCTATGTGAGTCGGTTATTTTGTTTTGACCATCCATCAAATATTCAATGCAGCTGGTTTTATCTCTTATTTTGCCCAACGATTCATTAATCATACACCACAGTTGTTTAGCATTGTTTTTATACATTAGACACTTTGATTGATAATAATCAATCTTTGCCTGTTGGATCAATTTATTTAATATATTTCTATATTTTGTGAATTAATGCTGGTGTGCATCAGTTGCACCAGCATTAATACTTTTACGATATAGTTTGTTTTTATGTTACTTGCCATCTTTGATGGCTTTTGTCATTGATGAATGGTCCCGTTTATCGTAATTCAGTGTTACTTTGAATATAGATCTGCCTCCAGAGCATTAGCACCGAGGTACAA
>JBCAUI010524998.1:0-11657 GCA_038406195.1 Haplosyllis anthogorgicola | reverse complement strand
ACAGTTCTCAGCAATGACATCTCATGGTGTATGTTAAATTGAGTGGTGCAAAAAGGACAAATGCAATGATTAGTTGTGATCTATGATTACCGATTCTCGCAGCTAAGCAGATACAAACTATTAACCATAAGGTATGTCAACTTTAAAAATATGTTATTGTTGCAGCGCAGTGCAGCTATTTAATACAGATTTTTGAAGATAGTTTGCATGCTACACGCATTTATGATAATTAGCCAATTCTCCACACAACTTGACACACAGAGGCAATGCACCTGGGGTCACTAGGGGCATGCTGCAGCAATTGGCTTGTGTGCCAACCTTTTATCTTTGATTATTAGTACTTTTAGCATGAAAACAATGACTTTAAATTGACCTGTACAACTTTTTCATAAAAAAAACATCACTTTAAAGTTAAATTGTTAAACTGAACAATGTATACTTTCAGCCAAAACACGTCATTTTAAATTGAAGAATATTACTTTTCTATCAAAATCCACCATTTTATATTGGACTAGTGTATTTTAAATGTTACAGTGCACACTTTGGGTCAAAATGGGAAACTTTGAATTTAACTTTTTTTTGTACCTTTCAGTAAAAAAACTTTACTTTAAATTAAACAATCAACACTTTGGGCTGAAAGATGTTGCTTTAAATTCAACTACAGTTCTTTTTAACCAATTAAATTGAACCATGGTACTTTTCAGCCAAAATATTTAACTTTAAATTGAACAATGCACACTTTAGATCAAAAAGTGTTACTTTAAATTGAAGTATGGTTGTTTTCTACCAAAATGTGTTACTTTATATTGAATTATGGCACTTTCAGCCGAAATGTATTACTTTAGTTTCATAATTTCTGACTATTTAACTTGTGTTTCAGATTCCTGTACATACAATTACCACCATGAAGCCTGTACAGGTAATATGTGTAAAAAATATAATTATTACAAGTGAAGTGTATTGATTACTGAGTGTTAATATAAACTAAAGAAATAAAATCATTTTAATTGTAGTTAAAGGATGTTGTTGACTATACTGACTCACCAAAATGGTTGGATTGTGAGGTATCAGGAGCACTTCTGGGAATGACTGGAACTTTTACATCCTTTGAAAAACCATATATGAGGGTATATATATTAAAATAACTACAAAGAATTGGTGCTCAAAGTTATTGGCGAATTGCATATCATAAGTTATAAAGAAAATTGGTAAATGTAGTTTACATGTTAAATACTAGTAATAATATATTTGAAACATGTAGGTTATCATTGGAGATGATGATGTAACAATGGTAGTGGTTATTAGAGTGACAAGTATGCTACAAAGGATTCAGGCTCAGAAAGATAAATTATCAAGAGTAAAATTAGTCATTGGAAACTTCCAAAAGAAGAAGAATGCTCTGTTAACATCCGAAAACAGTTCTGTTGAGCTCGATTATGAGGTAAATATTTGAAATAGAAATATTATGTAGACTATATATATATTTTTTAATTTGATCTGGTTTCATTTTAAATTTATGTGCATTTCAATCATGTAAATTAATATTTCTTGCACAGGATGTGCCCAGTGTTACAGTTGAAGTTTCAGAAGATATGATGTTTGCAAAAATTGTGAACTTCAATGATGCATCTAAAATGGATGATGACACTCATGTTTCAGTGGAAGGAACTGTTAGAAAGGTGACTTGCACTATATTACATGAATTTACATTTTGGATAATAAAAAAATAATATCGTGTAACAACTATTATAAGTAGAGAAACATTTACAGGAATCAGACAAAAAGTGACTATCTATGATGTGAAGATATCTTGGAAGGTGAAGGAGAAACAGTTTTTGTTTGGAGCTGTGGCTAATATGCATTCATTGTCTTCAACTACAGTAAGAGCTGGAAAAATTGAAGGAGATACTCCAGCTGTAAAGGTACTGCCATTTTTGCATATTAATAATTTTATAAAATGAACAAAAGTTACAATAGAAAATAAATGTGATATACTAGTGAAATGAATACTTTGATTTCAAAATGTAATAATTTATGTTGATAATGGGATATCTGTATATCAGATGACTTATTGGACATTTTTAGATTGTGGATGTCCTTAATCGCAGTCATTTAGACAAGTGGTACAATGAGGAAATCAGTGGCAAAGTGATCTCAATAAGTGATGTATTTCAGTGTAACAACAAGCCATACATGAAGGTACAATAAAACTTACTTAGTGTAATCTCAACTCTTGATAATATAACTTTTACTATGTATCTAAGTGTAAAGTGTTATTATTTTTATTATTTAGTGTGTCATTGGAGAAGGTGATCATGGTATATTAGTCATTATGAAGGACACAAATGCAATACGAGCTTTGAAAAGAAGTCAAGGACAGGATATTAAAATTACAGTGACACAATTCCAAATTAAAGATGATTGTATGATGACTGATGATATTATGAGCTCTGTTGAAGTGGATGATGAGGTATATTATGGCTCCATGAAGAGCACACAGAACTTGCTCACTTTTGTATTTGGCAGAATGCATTATGTGTGTGAAAAATTCCTGCTGCTTTTGATTGAGTGATTGTAGCAGAGTTCAATAACCACAATCAGACATTTTGTCTGCCACAATTTGCACACTGTCTTCATAGCATGATGTGTTAATATTTAGTAATGGTCCAATATCACCATGTCTTTGTTTATCTGGTCTATCAGGATCGAAGAATGCCAGAGATTCACAAGGTTGAATATTTTGTAATTGGTGTTGGGATTCCTCATGCTGAGTAGCTGGTGCAACATCGTCAAATCTCTCTGTACTGTATTCATCCATTTCATCTTCTATGGTGTTTAGAATTGCAGCCATGGGCTCATAGATCTTCATTTTGTTTTCAATAGCCTGCCTCTGGGTAGCAAATGCATCAATGTATGTGGTCTTCCCATGGTACAAATCAAACTGTTCATTTCTCCACGGAGTGTACAATAGCAGCCGTTCATGACAGTAGTTTTCAGGATCAATTTTCTTTTTGTAATTTACAAACCTTATCACTTTCCTCTTTCTCCGTTTTTTATCACTATCCCATTTCGCAAATGGATAGGAAATTTTGAAATTTCCTCATCTGAGTCACTGCCATCACCATCATCTGATTGGCCATTTGCCTCCATGTCATCTTCTGATTCATCCCTATCAGGTTCAGAATTTGTTTTGGTGATCTCCAATTCAGAAACATAATCTGCCAAACACCATTCTGCTAGTTGAGGTGGACGCTTCGCATATTTGTCAATTATATTGGCAATCTTTACATCCTCTGAATCAGGTGTTAGTTGCTGTAACAGTTCATTGTGTTTAGCAATGAAGACTCTGTCATCTGGCTTGCAGGTGCTTATGAATTGAATTTTCACTGAGGACTGGGTAATGGGCAGCTCAAGTAAGTCATAGCAACATTCTATTTCACTAGTTTCCACAGCATTCAGAAATTTGTTTCCCATATGTCTGACACTTTCCTTTAAAGTCATGTTGCCTGCTTTTGCCTCTTCACAAGCTTGTGAAAGTAAAGAACTCATGCCCTTTTTTGCCTTAGTCATGTAGTCACACACATAGACAATCAAGCTGTATATGTCTAATATAAACTGTACATCATGGTTTGCCTGCCAGGCATGTAATAGATGTTTCATGTAGGCATTGATCCGTATTTCATTTACATTGCGTTTAATAAATATCTTTGGTTTATGCAAAGAGCTACGTACAGCCAAGATGTATACATCTTCACTAACTCCAAGTTGTGCTAGGAATTCTTCAAATGTTATTTCACATGGATCAGTACCAAGTTTCTGTAGCAATTCCTGAATATCAGAATACACATTTTTATAATGTTCAGCCTGAAGTAAAAGTTCACCATCAAGTGGTCTAAGTATTTGTGTTTTTCTCATAGGTGGCCAAGGTGCACCAAACCAACAAACCTTATGACCCTTCACAAGCTTTCTGCATGACTTTGAATGCCTGTGTTTCTGAAACTGTAAGTACTCCAATTCGTCTGGTGAGACATCACCTGAACATGTTATGATCTTGTCGATGTATGAACAAACTTCGTCATCACTACTGATATCAAACTTGGGTGAATCTCTTATCCAAAGTAAAGCGTGAATGTGTGGGCTTCCTCTGTGTTGAAATTCTACACGGAAGAAGAAATCCTCCATCTTTCCAAATGGTGAAAATGGACTCTGGAGTATATGTTTGAAGAACTTATTTATGCGATAGCTGAAGAATCTTGCACATGCTGCTGGGTGTTTGGAAATGAGGTCACATTTATCTTCCCATTCTAACTTGTCAAGATCCATCTGTGAAAAGTTGTTGTTAATCAACAGTTTTCCAAGAGATATTAATAAATTGTCCCACTTCGTGTCTGCTGCTGATAGTGACAGAAATAATGTTGGAATTCCAAGTTGTCTAACCATGGCCATGACATCTTTCTTCTTGGAATCAAAGTAAGCTGGGCTGGTGTTCTAAAGATGTAGTAGCCTTCATCCAGTTTCACAATGTTATTTCTTTCTTGGTCATCCAGCAGCATACTTGCTGTGATCTTTTTACCTTTTGTTTTGTTTCTCCGAACTGCTAATGTGACCTTGTCAGTTATTTGCTTGATTTGCTTGTGTTTAGCCTTCCAAAATATATTGGGAATATGAGATGCTACTCTTGTGTCAACTGAGCGCAACTCATATTTGAAAATATCTCTTTGTTGAATTTTGCGTGGTCGATCATCAGGACGAACCTTCCCACAATATATTGTAGGAAACGCTAAGTATTCGGCAAATGGATCATGAAATACAGGCCTCTTGCCTTCACCTGGTGCAAATATTATTGGCATAGTACTAATATCATCAAGTAGGGTATTTGTAGATGGAGCAGTAATTTCATTTGTCCTGGTTTCACCAAACTCATCTTCATCACTTGCAGTTTCCTTGTCATGAACAATTCTCTTTTCATCTACATCATCAGTGTCACAGAAATTTGTTTCTATGTCCTCTGTAGAAAGTTGTTCTGACTGTGATAGTGTATTTATCCATTCATCATTAATGTGGATATTTTCATTTGAGTAGAGTTTACTGTTCTGAAGAAGGTAGTGAAGTGCCTTTACAACTTTTAAGGGACGCACATTTTCTGAAAACACAGCTATTTTGTAGCATTTCTTCCGTTTCAATTTAACTGATACTGTTTGTGTCTCTTGAAGTGTACGTGGTAAGCTATTGACTGTTGGGGAGACTTCAACAGGTACATGACAAACATTTCCTTTCAGTGATTTCTGTCCACCCATTGGAAGTTCTCTAATAGTCATGAAAGGTATAATAGGTGCAATGATCACCTCTTCTAAAGGATGAAGCTCCAATTCCATTGGTTTTTCAGGAAAACTGCACTTATTTGCTAGTGAAAGCTTTGGTATCTGCCCTTTATAAATTGCATTTTTACATGGGAGGCATATGTACTCCACTTCATTTACAGATGTGTATCCAGACAAACATTTTTGTAGCAACTCTCTGTGAACTGTAGTACGTAAATTATGCACGGGGATAACATAGTCCTCAAAATTTGTTTGGTGGCATGAACTACAAACAAATATGCATCCTTTGGCAATCTTACAATGGAATATTTTTACAGATTGTTCAATGTTACAACCAAAATCCCTTTTGATTGAAGCTTCTTTGCGTTGTGTATATTCTGATATTTTGTAATCAATATCAGAACGTTTGTCCTGTATATATTTTGCCTCTTTCTTCCTGTACTCTGGATCAGAACGTTTCTGCTGGTTATGCGTTGCTTCTTTCTGCCTGTACTCTGAATCAGAACGTTTCTCCTGTATATATCTTGTCTCTTTCTGCATGTACTCTTGATCAGAACGTTTCTGCTGTTTATGTGTTGCTTCTTTCTGCCTGTACTCTGAATCAGAATGTTTGTCCTGTATGTATCTTGTCTCTTTCTGCCTGTACTCTGGATCAGAACGTTTCTGCTGCTTATGTGTTGCTTCTTTCTGCCTGTACTCCAAATCAGAACGTTTGTCCCATATATATCTTGCCTCTTTCTTCCTGTACTCTGGATCAGAACGTTTCTTCTGATTATGTGTTGCTTCTTTCTGCCTGTACTCTGAATCAGAACATTTCTCCTGTATATATCTTGTCTCTTTCTGCCTGTACTCTGGATCAGAATGTTTCTGCTGTTTATGTGTTGCTTCTTTCTGCCTGTACTCTGAATCAGAATGTTTGTCCTGGATATATTTTGTCTCTTTCTGCCTGTACTCTGGATCAGAACGTTTTACCTGTTGATATTTTGTCTCCTTCTGCCTGTAGTGTGGATCAGAACGTTTCTCCTGCATATGTGTTGCTTCTTTCTGCCTGTACTGTGAATCAGAACGTTTATTGTGTTTTAAAATATTTTCCTTTTCTTTGTATTTGGGATCTGAACGTTTTTCCTTCATAAATATTGAGTGTTCCTTTTTCCCAGCGGCTGTTTTTCTACGTTTTTGCATATATAACCTCATATATTCTTTCTTTTTTATTTGATTCTTTTCCTTATTGCTTGAATTATGTTTAATTGGTTTCTCCTCTGTTTGAGAAATACTGTCTTTCATTTCATGTTGAATACATGATTTTTTAGTTTTTTTTATACCATTGTTCTTTGCTATTGTGCCTCATTTGTGATGTATTTTCCTGTTTTTGTTCACTGTATTCATAAGTCTCATTCTTAAATTTCTTCACACAGTCTTCTTCAGTTTGTAACTCATCTGTTTGCTTTCTTTTCCTTGCATTCTTTATAGTAGAATAGTGCAATTGTTCAGTAAAGTATCTATCCATCATATTATAATCACTCACACCTGTTTCAGCAAATACACCAATGTGAATTTTCTTTCCTTGCTCTGCAAAACCTTTTTGCATTTCTGAGGGCTGTATATCTGTTCTGATAAAAAAAGGAGTCAGCTCAAAAGTTTCTGCATTTAGGTGTACAGCTAGTGATGATAAATATGTTTGTAAGTTAGTTAATGGTATGAAACACAATAGGACAGCAACGCCATCTGCAACAGGAAAACCCGAAATGTTTCTACTGTGAGAGTCAAACACATAATAGAAATCATTTTGTGCATGTATCACAGCCACTGTAGAATCTTGTATACAAAGCAGAAAATGGTGGTATTTTGTAAATATGCTACGAAGCATATTTATTGTCACAAGACCAAATTCTTCTCGGGGAGAAATGAATGATCCTATGTGAGACTTCCTTTCAGTTATATTGTAGTTTGTGCCATGAATGTTCAAATATCTGAGTATGTCAGTTGGCAACAAAAGTCCTGGTGTGCCAATCTTTTCGTACAGAGTATAACCACTTTGTAATATTTCATCTAGTTGTCCTGTTTGCCATGATGATGGACACTGTTTTATACTTTTAATCAAAGCACATGTTGCATTTGCCACACACTGTAATCCAGCATATATTCCAAAGACTTGTGATGCTTGGTTCTTTGTAGCCACTACACATCCATCATGTAGAAATGTTCTTTGTATGTTATCCATTATTCCAAGGTTACTCATGAATAATATCTAAAATGATATTAAAATACTGAGTTATTACTTCAATGTTTTTATTAATAAAGAATAGAATGGACACGATCATTATGATGTTCATAAATCACATTTCCAATCTGGTATGGCCTCCACTTACTGATAGCTGATGTATCTTTTAAATTACAAACCAAGTTCAAATAAAGTACTTGTACTTGCACTTTGCAAGAAATAGTTGTAATAATCCAACAGATAAATTTCATTTCGCTTTCAGCTTTCAGTAAACCTCCCCTTTTAGCCATCCCTTGACCAACCAAATATATTTTTCAATAATAAAATTTCAAATGGAATAATTTTAACTTATAAACAATTTATTTTCTAGTGATGAAATGAGCACAATCTTCTACTACAACAAACTTCCAAAGAACTTTCTTATCTAAACACATTACATATGGTTTGAACTTACTAAAATCAACATGTATTGTTCTTTTTAACTCTTTTACTTACAACTAATAATACATTGACTCCAATGCAAGACATAATGCACAACATGACTATCCAAATGTATATAATACACATAATTGAGAGTTAAACATGAATATAAATGTCTCTAATAAAGATTCTTCCTATCTCAGGATCAACTTGTATAAATTATCACTCTGTGACATTATAAAAATCAAAAATGGTGAGAAAACTTGTATCACTTATGTGTATTGCAGTAATTTTCTTACTACTAATCATCATAATGAGTAATTATTATTACACATAAGCAGATAACCGTTTCATCCAATATTGCTCTGTACATTAAATAAGTGAGTTATACTGCTGTTAAATAATTCAGTTTAAATGTTTCCCCAATTTTTAAGTATAAATTTTTAATACAACTTCACTCTTTGATCTCTAGATATGTGTCAAACCCTTTTGTATTTTATCTTACAACCAAAGGAATATTCATAATTACATGTTTAACTTTTAACAAAAACATGTTGACATTCAATACAACTTGACCATAGGACTTCATTATGATCAACTTATAACATAATTGTGCCTTCTTGTGAAATAATACGTACTCTTTGAAAAAGATGAACTGTTTTTGTTGTAAAATAATATCCCATGTTGGTTTTCGAAAATCGCAAGTTTTTATCTTACAATCAAAGGAATATTAATTAATAATAAACATAATTACTTATTTACAATAAAATAGGATGTAATGTCAAAAAAACTTTTTCTTGTAAAATAATATTTATCCTATCTTGGTTTTTCAACATAAACACAAGTTGTACATCATAATATAATACATGTGTGCTGTATGGAAAAAATAGCACTGGTAGAAATGTGTGCTAATATGTAACCTCTTATTCGTCCAACTTTGAACAACTTAAAACAGCATTTCCCTTGATTGTTAATTTCCTTTTACAGGGAATACAGTCTTGAACAGTCCTCATAATTTCTTCAGTACACTCAAGTACCCGTTTCCTTGACCCTATCCTCACAATTATTGAGGTTCCCATTACACTAGTCACTTTACCACATTGTTCTTCCTCTTCTTCGTCCACATGATAGACCTCCTGAAACCCCAATATACCTTTCTATATAATCTATATAATACCATTCTGTATTAGTTACAATGATGTAGAGAATAATTATTTGAAACATAAAACATTTTCTTTCCCATTAACAGTATGTTATACTCTATTGTAGAACTCAAAGTTACAAACCTGAATTATAGTTGCAGTTGTGGACTCTACAAGAGCAACAGCATTTCCCTTGTATTTGGCAGCTTCATGTGTTTGGTTCACTTTTAAGTCCAATATAGTTACTCTTTTTCCAGTTTCTTCAAAAAGACATATTTTACTCTATATTATGTATCATTGTTGTAACATAACTCAACTTCATTATTTGATGATGTAACAATTACTTTCCTGTAAATATACCAATCACATGTAATGATGTTTTGTAACAAAGAACATTTCATACCAAGATCCTTTGTCAGATGCATTTTCTCTTTCCAGAATGTTACTCTAATGGTTACATTTTCATCATCAGTCAGATATACATTAACCACTTCTTTGTTGTATTCCTGCATCTGTAAAATGTTTCATTTTTAATTTTATTATTCAAACATGCAGTCATTTATAAAAGAACATTCATAATAAATAAGTATATATGTACCCTATTCACTTTTCCAGTAACACTAACTCTAGTGTTATGCATCATTACTGCAACATCAGTAAATGTCATCACTTGTGGATATAACAATTTATGCAACTCATGATTTGTCACTATGGGGACATCCTAAAAAGACAAAAGATTAAAAATAGGTCCAGAGGGACCTGAGCTCATTTGGCAGTATCATAAAACTGCGTCTGAACAAGATCAGATTTCCAATATGTGATCTGTGAAGAAAAACAAATATGATTGCCAAACTAAAACTAAAGATGGCATCAATTTCATTCTTTCCAGATGTAAAGAGGATATATAGGTGCATAAGCCTGCCAAATATGAAATCTGTATCATCAACTGTGTGTCCAGGAGAAAGGTTCAAAGAAAAACACAAATATGGCTGCCAATTTGAGAATAATGGTCACAGCAGAATGAAATTTGCTAGGCTTTGAGATGGGACATAGGTGCATATGTGCATAAAATATGAAGTCTCTATGATCAATAGTGTACTCAGGGTGACTGCACACAGACGCCGATGCCAACAACGTCGACGACGCTGACGGACGACGGCAATTCATGATTCTATAGGCTCATTGGCATGAGTGCCAAATGAGCCAAAAATTCAAGTTGTAATAAAATCAAACTTTTTCATCTTCTTTTTTTTAAAACATTGTTGCTACTTTATAGACATTTGTTTCCAAATTGGAAAGGTTAAAGTAGTCATCATAGGGGCAGGTACAGGAAAATCATTTGTTTTAAAAGCACTTTATCAAGGATTATATCGTTTACTGTGTTATACTGCTGGTGAGAATAGAGAAGACTGTAGGATACTGGTTGTTGCACCCACCGGCAAAGCTGCTTACAATGTCAAAGGCTCTACAATTCACTCTGCATTCCACATTCCAGCTAATAACCCTCTTGATGATTACAAGCCACTGTCACATGACCTACTAAACACTTACAGAATGAAATACAGGCACTTGCAGTGGGTTTTCTGTGATGAATTTTCCATGGCCAGCAATAATGTTCTTAAGTACATACACTTACGCCTGCAAGATATCAAGTACAATAAGAAACCATTTGGTGGAGTCAACATTATTGCTTTTGGTGACTTGTATCAGCTGCAACCCGTTAAGGACCGTTTCATTTTCATGGATCTGAAAAGTAACTATGGCCCACTAGCCACAAACCTATGGTGTGAGCACTTTGATATATATGAATTGGATGAAATTATGTGTCAGAAGGATGACAAAATCTTTGCAGAATTACTCAACAGAGTAAGAATTGGGAAACATACAGATGAAGATTTGAAACTCTTATCAACTCGCAAGGTTTCCTCCACTGAAATCCAACACTTAAATGGTATACCCCACTTTTTCCCAACAAGGAAAATGGTAAATGATTATAACAGAAGAATCCTTGAAGACTTATCTGAAGTCAGGATGAATGTTAAAGCAATTGATATCCTACCATCTGACATTTCTAAACAATTCAGGGAATCACTTTCAACAGCGGTGTCCAAACGCAAACAGGAAAATACTGGTGGGTTACCTTCTGAAATTACAGTTGCTGTAAATCATCAGTATGACATCATATCTAACATAGCAGTAGAAGATGGTTTGATGAATGGATCAGAATGTTGTATCAAATACATTCAGCCTCAGCAAAACAATCAAGACTTCCCAGCACTATATGGGTCAAGTTTGAAAACACAGAAATCGGTCAGGAACAATGCCGAAAATATAAATATCTATTCAAGATGAACAAAATGCAATCTAACTGGACACCAATATTTGCACATAAAAGGAGTTTCTTAGTGAAAAGTGTGTGGGTCACACGGGTACAATTTCCACTACGCCATGCAGCTGCGAGGACAATTCATGTTGCTCAAAGTGCTACATATAAAAATATCTACATTGACATGTTACCAAACACTAGCCCTCCAAAATTCTGGTGGCAACATA
>JBCAUI010524987.1:0-11657 GCA_038406195.1 Haplosyllis anthogorgicola | reverse complement strand
CCCCCCCCCCCCCCCCGCCGCATGCGTGATAGACATTTTACCCGGCCTATCCGGGTAATTCTTCTCGTTTATGTTCTTTAGTCTGAATAATAAACTTTACTTCATGTTTTGCTGTGTACGTGCCAAGCATAAGCACTGTATCTTTTTTCCAAGGTTGACTAGATTTATTACTTACATACAGTTTATTTGAAATGCAGTGTATTTCAGTCCCTTCGTTCGTTTTCTGCTTTCAGGTTCGTGAAGTGTGTTGGTTTGTATCTATGGCTGCCAGCTTCACCAAATATTTGCTTGGTGAGGTGATATTGTCAACGAAGAAATCACATCGCCCGCTACACACCGCAATACGATGTTACAACCGCTCTCGAACGACAGCGGAAGAGCTGTTTCCACAGCGCCTCATACTCCCAGAAAACCATGGTTATGTTCCCATACTGACACCACCACAGATTACTACTCTGCTGTCCACTTACGAATCCGCACTGACAAAGCATGTTCAAGGTCAGAAAGCGATCAAGGGCTTTGATACCAATGAACTGGAGTCCAACACACCCATAGAAGACAGGCGTGCACAGGCCCGTTTAGTGCAAACAGATGGTGCTCTGTTTGCTGTGTTTGACGGCCATGGAGGCTGTGCTTGTGCACAGGCAGTCAAAGAGAGACTGTTCAACTACATTGCCGTTTCACTTCTCCCAATTCACAAACTTGAAGATCTGAATCACGCCATGAAGACTGATACTCCAATGGACCTATGTGACTGGCATTTTAATCTCAATTGTTACTTCAACGAGGATATGTCTACGTTACACAGGGCAAGCCTGCAAAAATACATCGTCGAGTCTTTGTCTATCTTTGATGAAGACGTTGAAGATAGTGACACGAGTCACGTTGCGAGGGGATTGAAAAATGCCTTTTTGAGACTAGATAATGATATATCTACAGAAGCGCTTCCAGTCAGTGGAGCCATCTATATGGAAGCCCTTGAAGTAGCACTGTCAGGGGCGTGCGGATGCGTAGCACACATTGATGGCCTTGACATTCATGTTGCCAATGTAGGAGATGCACGGGCTGTGATTGGTCAGTTTGATGGTGACACCTGGACAGCAAAGGCGCTAACTACTGATCACAGCACAAGCATGGAGTCCGAGGTTGAGAGGGTCAAGCGGGAACATCCATCAGAAGATAGAACTGTGATCAAGAACAATCGTTTATTAAGTCAACTGATTCCACTCAGAGCTTTCGGTGATATGCGCTACAAATGGAGCAAGAATGACTTGAATGCTGTTGTAAACATTCTAGACACACCCTATGCAAGGAATATTATTCCCCCGAACTATTACACACCACCATATCTTAGTTGCGAGCCTGAGATCACGCACCACAAGCTCACATCTAAGGACAAGTTTATTGTGATGGGTTCTGATGGCTTGTGGGAACAGTTATCTGACGATAGTGTCGTTAAAATAGTAAGCGATTTTCTGGAAGGCAAGGAAACGGTAGACCGTTACCAAGTTACTCGACCAACAACACTGCGAAGCTTAAATGAACAACTCCAACGACGCAAGATTGGTCTGGCAAACAAATCGGAAGACGCAAACGCCGCTACGCATCTGATACGTCACGCGTTGGGCAAGGAACATCACAAAGTGTCAGAAATGCTGACGTTACCTCATGACTTAGTGCGTTACTACAGAGACGATATAACTGTCACTGTTGTATTCTTTGATTCCGATTATGTAGCAAAACAAGGGAACGAACACTGAACAAAGTTATGCTTAGAAGTATTAAGTTTTTAAGTTGTTGGATTTTTCTGTTGAAAGTTATTTGTTTTCGAAAGGCAGTTTGAAAATACAGTAGACCCTCTCTTGTGTGGCCACTTAATTGTGTCGTAGTCGTGGCATTTACTTTAGACGAAGAGCGGCTTTTCAGATCAAATGTAACCACTACATAAAACTTGAAACTAATTGTAGTCGTAAAGTAGAAGTGGTCTCTTAAGTGGGTGGCCTTACAAGAGGAGTCCAACTGTAACAACCTTTAACAAAGGGAATAAAGGACTGAAATTGTTATTACACATTAGAAAAACGTGATATGTACAGTGAAATGTAATTCTGTGAAGGTATTTTCATGGCTCACACTAGCCTACATCTCATACCACCAGTAACACTCTACCGTGATATTTTCTATTGAGTAAGGTCAAAATGTGAGTTGAAATGACATCAAAAGTGTGTCGCAGTATCCCTTAAAACAAGCTGGTGGAAAAGCTTAAGATATCACGGTAGAGTTAGAGTTAGTAGAGTTATTGATGGTGGTTTATGTAAGGGAAAATTTTCGGATGCATAGAATTATGTGCTTGTGCATCCTTAGACACGTTAGGGGTGTTTAGCCCTGTACGCTTTACTTTGTAGCATGTGTGCACCGAAATGGTGACGACTCAGTATTGCAAAAGTTTGCTTATTTGCTGCAACACCGTAAATGCTAAAAACATGGTGCATGCTCTATTATGGTGCACCCCCCGCCCTTAACTTAAGCAAAAGCATAAATGCCAATACTCAAAACTACATGGAAGTTAGCAAGATAATACTTGTATCTTTTCAGAAATTTATCTCAGAATGCATTAATATATGTCAATTGCACATGTGTCGTGTTTTGAGCATTTACGAAACATTACACTGGCTGAAACTTTGTAGATTAAACACAAATAATTTTTTACACTTGCAAGCATCCTCACCTAATGCTAATTTGAATTTTTGAAATCTGTGGGTAATGTTAACCAAAAAATAAAAGCACATATCAGGTATGGAGTAAATTGCATTAAGCACTTATTTTCAAACAGATTTGCTCACATCGGTAGCAGTGTATGCACAAAGTACAGAGTCACCTAAACCTGAAAGTCAAAAATAATGTTTACTACCCGGTTCCCTATGGGAACTTGTACCTGATGTGGCCTAATTAATGCACAGGCGACCATTATGTTTGTACATGTGCAGTACATACGTGCGTACACTTGAATTTGACGTCTAATTTCATGATTCACTAAAACACAACTGTCATGCAATACATTTCATGTAACCGAGAATTCCTGGACTCTGCAGTAACTTACAGCGTGTCTTCATAAACTACACGGTCAAAAATTAGTGGGCGTGCAGCATTGTGATGAGCATGCGTTGTGTTAAGTGGCCCTGTTACTGTTTTCACAAGGCAGTGATGCCCCTTACTGGACACGTTTAGAAACATCAATGCCCTGTAAGGGGTGCATGCTCCTAGACCAGCGTAACAGCCTTAAGGGCTGTGACAAATGCTCCCATGAAAATGGACCATTAAGGAAGGACCGTGTAGTTTATGAAGACGCGTTGTTACTGGCAAAAGCTTTAAGGTATCAGTTTTCACCTCAAATCGTAATTCTCCATCATTGAGCCTTGCAAACTAACCAATAGGCTTCATCGTAACTCACAGTGTGAAACCTTAGTGAAAGGTACCTGGAGAGCAGAGGGAGTCCATTGACTAGTTGAGTAATACGGAAAGTCTGTAATGAACAGAACACAAACACACCAAACAATGCTAATAGAGAACCACTACAAAGCTCTGTGTGCAGTACTACTCTTATCTTTCTCTTTCTCTCTCATTGGAGAGGTCAAGCTGCACGTTTTCATCGTACCTGTACGTGTACGGTTAATAGAGAGGTCAAGCTACACGTTTCCTCCGTACCTGTACATGTACGTTTAATAGAGAGGTGAAGCTGCACGTTTTCATCGTACCTGTACGTGTACGGTTAATAGAGAGGTCAAGCTGCACGTTCTCATCGTACCTGTACGTGTACGTTTAACCTGTTGCAGTTAAAAACTGTATTTTGAAAAAGCCCACGGGGACGGTCACACGAAGTCCAAAAAAGGGGTAATCAGTGACCCCAAAATGGACCTTGGTCCAACAAAAAATTTAAAAAAAACAAAACAAATAAAGTAACTGTATTTTATAGCAAGCAAATACGTCACGTGAAATCGCCAGATTCCACCTCAGTGGCAAACGTAGCGATGCTAAATTACTCGGCGGCGCTACGTTTGTCACTGAGTTGGAATCTGGTGATTTCAGAATTCTTCTTACACGTGTTAAGTGACGTTAAACAGGGAGCTTGACCTCTCTATGAGACATTCTAAATATTTGAACATGGTTTCCTTTTAACAGCCAACTGCATACATCATATTGCCTCTTACAGCTTTTTGTAGTCTTTGATCGTAGACAACTCCCTTTTCCTTTAGTACCATGTACAAAGGCTATTTCTCTGTAAATAAGTGCGTGATTATAGACAGCCAATGGGAAAAGGGCCAAGTCCAAAGTGAAGAGTACCAGTGGCCCTACAACTGTGACCTGAGGTTCTCCAAAAATTACACTTTTTGCGGTGACTTGAAGTTGTTAGTTTCAAAGTTTCTCTGAATTTAAATATTTGTCTGAACAGTCGCTCCGCAATCATTTTTGTGAATCATAACGTTCAAAGTTCGTGAAAAGTGTTTCTGCGTATGTAGATTCGGATAATCTGGTGAGTGAGGGCTGGAGGAGCTTAAGGCGAGTTGTCCCTTTAAACGACTTCCTCGTCCGACTTCCTGTGCATCTGTAGCGGCTGACAGTAGTGCTCGGAACCGATTAACAGTAAATCGACTATTCGGTAAAAATGTTCCATAGATGATATTAGTTGCTACCTGAGCAACAAGTAGCTAAATGATGAGTTTGTGCTATTTTGATGCATTCCTGACACTTCAACACTTGCCAAGAGCATGCAGGTTATGATGTCACTAGAGATGTCATTTGATTTGGGGTCATGGCAACAAGCATTGTGTTGTGTGGAGGTAGTGATTACTCTCCGAGTAATCATTTAACTTAACTGATTAAGTGAGTTCCAGCAACTTTTCAAAGAACCAATGGAAATATTGATGAATCCAGAGAAGTGATGAATATTTGTGCTGTTCAATAAAAAATTCCCTGTCATATTTTACAATTTTAAATTTGGATTCAATTAATTTTTTAAATGGATTGATGTAATATCATCTGTTTCATTTTACCACTACAGTTCTACAGTGATTTGTTGTGGCCAGTGATGAGCCGATTATTTCAGTTAGCCGGTTAAAGTTTTATCCCTCGCTCCAAGCCCTATCTGACAACCCTCGGGCCGCACCGTCTTCCTGTCGGGTAATGAATAGATGAAGCTACACGTAGTAACTACGCGTAGTAACATCCGGGATATATCACCCGTAATGGCGGACGCACCTCCAAACAATGGTTAAGTCTCTTTGTGTGGACAAGCTGCTAAAATGTTACAATAATGCTCGTCTACATGTCTGGGTGTCAGATCATGTCGCTTGGTCAACTTTGTTATCTGGAATTCTCTAAAACCTTCCAGATCACGAAATTACTACCAACAATTGAATTGAATGAGCTGAGTATGAAATTCGGGATGAGACCATTGGTGTGGTGGTTAGCATGTAACGCTGCTATGTAGGTGACACGGGTTCAATTCCAGGATAGGGTAGGGGCATTGTTTCAGTAAATCTTAGCCTCATCACACTAAGGTGTAAAATTGGTACCAGCCCATTGTGGGACAATGTAAGTGCACCTTGTAGAGCTGCTGCCAATCATATTACCATGAAGTGATTGTTCACTTGAAGGATAATTTGCACCAGGTATGGGTGCGTTTTCATGGGAATTCCTGGTTGGGAGATTAAAAGTTGAAAACCGCCATTGATATTGTAACTGGTGAAATCTGCGGTACAGCAAGTTCAATGAACTTTTAGTAGGTAGAACCACACCACGGTAATACTTCAGTTGGCCGTTGCAGTGATGATATCGTATTATTCCAAACCATATTTCCACTTTTTAATCGACTTTATTTTATCTTCACCAGTTTGAAGTGATCACTTCAGTATCAAAATCTTGTTCTTTCAATGATTCTATCAGTTTCTGTGTATCCTGCGGGAGATCCTCAGCTCTCGGGTTCTTCTTTCTCCGTCTCCCTGCAGGAACAACACGACTAATGCGATGAGAAGCTTCTCTCTATTGATTGTCACTCAACATTCTCAACAGTCTCTCCTCTTCTCCCAGTAGAGAGATTCACTCACACATCTTACGTCACTCAACATTCTCAACAGTCTCTACTCTTCTCTCAGTAGAGAGATTCAGTCACACGTCTTACGTCACTCAGCATTCTTAACAGTCTCAACTCTTCTCTCAGTAGAGAGGTTCAGTCACACGTCTTACATCACTCAACATTCTCAACAGTCTCTCCTCTTCTCTCAGTAGAGAGGTTCAGTCACATGTCTTACGTCACTCAACATTCTCAACAGTCTCTCCTCTTCTCTCAGTAGAGAGGCTCAGTCACACGTATTACGTCACTCAACATTCTCAACAGTCTCTACTCTTCTCTCAGTAGAGAGATTCACTCACACGTCTTACGTCACTCAACATTCTCGACAGTCTCTCCTCTTCTCTCAGTAGAAAGGCTCAATCACACGTCTTACATCACTCAACATTCTCAACAGTCTCTACTCTTCTCTAAGTAGACAGGCTCAGTCACACATCTTACGTCACTCAACATTCTCAACAGTCTCTCCTCTTCTCTCAGTAGAGAGGTTCAGTCACACGTCTTACGTCAATTTGTGTCTATTTGTGAGAGGAATTCTGGGAGAAAAGACATAGAAGTAATTTGTAGAAGTAAAGGATGAAATTGCTATCAGTTTTGAAACAATGAGATTCCTTGTGTATTGATTGTGGAAGACCTGTAGAAGATATGCCACATGTAATAATTGGTGAAAATCTATGAACATCTTCGGTGTGGTTAAATTTAGTTGTCTTTCGAATGAAATTCGCAAAGACTAAGTGGAATTCAGCCTAAAAAACAAACTTCCGGTTCATCTAATATGGTGGCACATAATGACGTCTTAAAATACAACATTACCAAGTTACCACATCATGCTAGAAATGGTGTTGGGACTTGTGAGTGAGTTATGAGTTGTGACTCACATTCGAAAGACAATAACAATTATCATAAATAATTACCAACTCGTTTATTCGGCACTTGTTGAGTGAATACTCTGTTATCTACACAAGTCTTTCGCGTAGTTCTTAAATCAACCGACCGTTTTCTTGGATCAGGTTTAAATTCCACTAGCTTAAACACACGTACAAAATGGAGAAAAGGCGTGCAACTCAACCTCTCTAATGAGCTAATGCATCAATACGGTACTTTTTTATGGCATGAATGAGACAATTTGTTACTTGTATCTCTTGTGCAATTGTATCTGTAAAATAATATAAAGACAGCAATTTTGAAATTCTGTAAATTAGAAATTCCTCTTATTTTTCAATCGAATGATTAATGTTTAAATGTTAGAATTTGACAACATGAGATAAACTATCTCCTGAATCCTCTGTTCTATCACGCCAGAATGCAATTAGAGTCGCAAAAATGTGATTTGGCAGGGCTCGATCAACAATTCTCAGAGGAAGGTACACTCACCATCAAAAAATAGCAAAATAATTAGAAACTGCATGAAGGAGCAATAAATAGACAAAATCGCGCGCGCCCAGGAATGGATATGGATTCATACGGATTTTTTTTCAGGAATACCGTGCAAATTTCCATTTCTTTTATTTCCCAAGGTGCTTCTTATTTGTTGTGCTATTAGGGAGACTAAGCTACACGCTTTTCTCTGCCCGAAACGTGTACAGTCCTGGTAATGACGTAAGGTCAAGAAAATTCGTCAAATGAAATCACCAAATTCTACCTCGGCAGTGAACCTAACATCTGAAAGTATGTACTTCTTCTCATACGTAAAACGGGCAACCTAAACTCGCTATATTGCTGCACATAAATCAGCCGCAGAAAACGAAAGTATGCATTCTGCAATAAAAACATACTCCGGAATAATCTGGTTTGTAAATCATAAGCAGTCAATTAACTCTCGTTCAGACAGGTCGGTGGTACACAGCTTCAGCACCACAAATTACATGACACAGGAGAGATTGTTCTGGAACTATGTTACACTGAAATATACTAGGATTTTCATCTGGTGAGAGATGCACATATTTCATTATAATGTAATACATAAATAGGATGTTACTGGGCAAATTTGAAGAGTGAATTGTTCATTTGTAGACAACGGCACAGTGTGAATTTCTATTGGGCCCAAAATTAATTTGAAGATATTAAATTAAAATTGTTTCCGCATTATATATGGCTTGTTCTTACTCAAAGAAAATAAATAAGTGTGTGTCATGTAGTACATAAAACTTCCTTCTGTTTCAGTTTACAATCTGGTATATCAATATGTTAACCAGAATTGAGGTGAGCCCCATTGTGTGGTGGGCAGCATGAAATGCCTGAAATTCAGGTTCAATTCCCAGGCAGGGCAGAGATATTACCGATATTTCACGCGAGATAGACCCCCTTGTCATAAGACCATGATATTGTACGTGTAAACATTTTATTTAATAAAGAGTGAATTTCTACACAGCCTCAACATGGGCTCAGCACTGTCATGGTGTTTGGGTAATAACTGTTTAAAGAGACTCAAATCATTATAATGACTGCTGCATTGTTTCTTCAAGAGAATTCATAAATATTAATAAATATAGAAAATATCAACTTAAAAATTATGTTATCAAGCTGTTTGAATAGTGAAATATTTTACATTTTTTAGACCATTGTCACAATTGTAAGACCATGGTCTAATAAGCCGAGTCAAGTTTCCATAATAATTTAGGCTATTTCACACCTATAAGAACTGGTCTATCTCACGTGAAATACCGGTAAGCCTCATTAAATCATAGCCTCACCGGACTTTGTGTAAAATTGGCACTGGCTCTATGTGGGAGGACAGACAGTGCACCAACCAAAGCTAATCATCTAATCATATATCTAATCATCAAAAGGTGGTGGCTCACTTGAAGGATAGCTCATACCAAGGTTGGGTGAGTTCTTGGGTCAGTTCCTGGATTGAAAGTTTGAAGTTGTAAATTTGTGACTGATATACAGTAATGCGAAAATTCCGTTGTGTCAAAAGTAAATAAACCCCAGCTGTTTTTGAGTTGGCATTTTGCAAACTTGGCACAGCCTGTCTCTGAATACAGATGTTTCATTGAGTGAGCTTTGATCAAATCATTCTGCAATTAAATATTTAAAGGAGCTGACATTCATGTAATTTGCACTTGTTCCATGTTTAATGCCAAATATGGCTACATTTTGCAGTCTGTAAGAATATTTTTGATAAAAATTCTTGCATTTCCTGTGTGATTCAGTTTTATGGCCCTTAAAGTGAATGGGCTTGTCTAGTTAATAGATCAGGAGAATTTAGTTGTTGTTTAAATGGGCATGAAAGTGATAGGCCCACAGAGCAGCTGCTAGTCTGGAAATCACAGCATCACCGCCTAATGCGGGACTGCTGCTAAATATAGTAACTCACCCATCATCTCGCCTTGTCTCCTCCGGTCCAGGGGCAAACCAGTACAGGAAATTCCTGTTAAAGATGTAAAACGCGGGGGTGAACACACGGTGAGTGATCCAGTTAGCCTTTAGTGCGCGGGAGGTTTTTTTTACGTGTACTGCCCTACACCAACCATGGCATATGTCCACATACATAAAAATTAAATATGCTCTAGATGGCAGCAGGTCCTGGATGCAAGTTTCAAAATGTTTTAACAAGTTCATTGGGATGAAACTATTGTTAACTTTGGGGTTTTGAGTATGCAACATTCATTGACAAATTGTGAAAGGCATATGTACCTAGTCAGCCATTTTGTGCCGGTGTAAAATAAATATTTGGTCATCGCAACAAATATCATGATCGGCTCACTAAAGGTTAACACCGGAAAATTTACAAAATTTGCGGATTCTTCTTTCATTTTGGGATAGGTTTTACGGGAATTTCTTGATATGGCAAACACAACACATATTTACATTCTACTACTTTCGTCGTTTTCCTGTAATGCTTACGTAAGCTAAGGTGCTGTGAGAGCAGAATGCACTGATTAACACGAGGACTAAATAGATATATTATCGACCAGCTCCAGGTCAGTCTCTGCTACTTTAGTCAAATTCCAGGTTTTTCGAAATACCTTCACCAGTTAGGCTTGTGTAACTGCCATTATGACAAATTTATCGAAAGCCTATTCACAGATTTGGTTCGTATTAGAGGCGCTTTACAAGACAGGTGTTGTCATTCTTTTATGAGATGAAGCCACCTCCTCCCAGATCAATTCCCTTGTCTGTAGTGCAAAACTGAAGTAGTACTTAATCATTACTACAGTACACTGAAGCGCATAAACCATGATGATTACATTTTGACAATTATAAATTATGTTATAAATTATGTCCGCTTACACAATATGTTGATAACTCGTTTGTTCAGAGTAATAATTCACGTACTTCTTATTTACATAGTTAATCTAGACTAATTAGCAAAGTAATTTCGACAATCCTCGAGTGCTTGAATCCTGTCTGTAACCGACCGACCACTGAAGCTGCTGAGGCAATTTAAATTGCCGGAAGCTTCACCCAAAGCAAACTGACTTGAAGCAAACGTAGCTCAGCCGTAAACTTCAGCAGGACTGTCTCTGTATCACTGGATAAAATGAGGAAGTAGCTTTAAATACCGCACAGTTACACTATTTGTTAACAAATTAGCTTGAAGCTCACTGCTTTGATTACCATATTCTTCCCAAATAAAGCACCGGCCTTTTGGAATGAAATTTACTACAATCTTGTGTAACATTGAATATTGAAGTGTAAAACTGAATATTGAAGCTCAAACTAAGATTGTTAAAATATGACTTAAGAACACCGTATTCAGCAACAAAACTAACATTCTATATGACTTATGAAAGCTACATAAAAACTGAATAGTTTTAAAAGAAGACTAAGATGAAAAATTGGTACCAGCCCGATGTGAGAGGACAGGGCGACCCTACGAGGGATGTTTAGCCGCCACTTGATTTCATCATCATGAGGTGATGGCTTATATTAGGGATAACTCACACAAGGGTTGGGTGAGTTCCTGACTGTGAAGTTTAAAGTTGTAAACTGCAGCTAATGTACTATTGTGCAAATTGAGCAGTGAATCAAGAATAGGCAACTTTAACTTTGGTAACAGGGTAATAACACTGGGCATTGTCTCAGTAATGAATCACAGCCTCACCAAACCAAGGTGTAAAATTGGTACCAGTTCTTGGCTGGTTATGTGCAGCCGTTTGGAGGATGTTTAGCTGTCATCTGATTTCATCATCATGAGGGGATGGCTCGCATGAGGGATAACTTACACCGAGGTTGGGTGAGTTCTTGAGTAAGTTCCTGGCTGGGATTTTAAAAAGTTGTAATCAGCTATTGATGTACATCAGTTCAAAATTAATGGTATGTCAATATTGTAACGTTTACGCACAGGCCAAAAGGAAACGGTGTAACTTAATACTCTGTAACGTTAAAACGAGAGGAATTACCCGGGAGAGCCGGGTAAATAGTCTATCACGTGACCACGTGGCCTATCACATGACCTATCACGTGACCCCAATACCTCATCCTCACCTGGGGGGGATGGAATTACAACACATTTTTACCCCATTTTGGACCACTTTTTCCCAAAAAACTGAGATAACTCAGGAACTGCTTATCGTAGAGACTTGAA
>JBCAUI010524976.1:0-11657 GCA_038406195.1 Haplosyllis anthogorgicola | reverse complement strand
AATTTAATTTAACAATTAAGTACACAAAATAGTTCTGAGTGAGAAGGCTTTTACCCTGATCAAACTTTTTCATTGGTTAATTGACCAGTAACACCCCTTGTACGAGTCAAGGCAACAGGTATGATTAATGAGTCTAACAGGTAGGCGCCTCTATCCACTTCAAGTGAATAGATAATTAGCTAATTACTGATCACTTCTTGGGGCAATAGGGAGGTTTAACTGCCCGTTGCCCCTGAAATCTTTTACATAAATTCGACGAAACGGCAAATTACGTACAACAAAATAACAGAAAGTTACCTGTGAATGGGAAAATGGGATCGTTCATGGTGAATTCTATTATTTGCTTTAACATCCCTGGTTGAAAGCTGTTGTTTCGGAACGTCCCCGACTTACATGGGAGTTTCTTTTGATTGCACAGGGTACAGAGAGTGGCGTGTTGCCTGTGTTTCCTCTACACGACGATGTTAACGAGCGCGATGTGGTACGATCGTATACCCGAGAACGGTAACGTCTTTACGCTGGGACCCTTCGCTCTTACTCCTGAACAGGTCAGTATCTGTCTGTTTGTCTGTCTGTCTGTCTGTATGTCTGTCTATCTATCAATAATTTGTACAATGCATCTCCACAAATGCTGAATTTTGTAAGGCCGTTCTTTGTCATCATTCCTTCATGAAGGCAGTCATCTTCTCCCAGACCAACTACATGGAATCATTCAGATGGCATGGCAGCTATTTGCATCCCTGCTTCATTAGGTCAACCGTGTGAAAACGCACATTATATTTGCATTTGGCTTGTTTATCTTATCCATCTATCCGTCTGTAGTTCCTTGTCTATCATTAGAGGTGTCTATCTTTTTTTGTTTCCATTTTGTGCATTATTTCTAATAGTGTGTTTATTTCTTGTTGCTTGACAACATTATCATCACAATGATCTGCTGTTGCCATTGGTTACAGATATCTATTGGCGTAATGTCCAATCTAATCGTGTTTCCGGTCAACCTCATTATCATCACACTGTTCCGGAAGTCACGTGCCCGGAAGAAGCGGCCATCACGTGTTGTGCAGGCGCTCAAAGAGAGTGAAGAGAGAAAGCAAGTACGTACCAGAAATATTTTTATTTGTCTTTAACTTGCAATGCTTACCAGTTCCATAAACATACCAAGGGAGTGACTATGGAAGACAGTTCGTCATATCAGAGTATAAAGTACGATTCTATGCCAGCCTTATCTAAATTACGGGCATGCTTTTGTCAGCCATGCAGCTAATGTATCCAGAATCAAAGTTTGGAGGCAACAAATTTCTCGCTTTGTCTTTTATTCGAATAAAATATGTTTCCCCGCAATGAAGTGCCCTCTTTTGGTCAATATAATGTGATGTTACAAACATAATTCATATGGATAACTGTAGTTAAAAATTTAAAAGTTTTAAAAAATAACTTTAACCGTTTCAGAAAGAAGCTGTGATAGAACAGCAGATCAAGGAGGAAGAGTTCCGCGCGAGAGAAGAAGCCAGACTGAGAGAGGACAGTTTATGTGTCCAGCAGGATGTGGACAGGTACAGAGAACTTCAAAGTTTCTCTGAATAGAATCGTGCCCGACAGTGACAAATTCTATTTATTGCATGAATAGGTGCTTGTATAAAGCATAACGTTCCAAATTTGTAAAAAGTGTTTCTTGTGGTTGAAGTGTTGCTGGACGTGTTATCATTGAGTGCATTGCCCAGTTCTATGGCCGCGCCAAAAGGTTCAAATGGTAAACATGGAATTCTACCGTACCGGAATTGATATAATGTTCAACCTGTGTGTAATTTGTTCCCGCAAGAGGGTAGCAACAACAATATTATTGGTACTTCAGGTTGGGAGCTTCATCCGTTCAATCGGTAAATGAGGACAAACCATCACAGCGCCCGTACTACGTCTTGTCCCGGGCAGAGGGGAGCTACGTGCGGGGGATGGAGCCTGCCTTCCCGGCGGGAACAGGAGAGCAGTCGCCGCGGGGCAGGAAGGAGCGGCCAGGGAGAGTGCGGCTCACTACCGTCAAGAGGAAAAAACCGTTTAGGTAGAGCATTGTACTTTCAGGAATAAAAGGAGGAAGGCATTTTATATAAGGCCTATCGTGCGCTTCGAAAATACGCATTGAAAAGCAATGGACATTGTCAGTAAAATGCAACAAAAAGAAAAAGGGACCTTTAAATGACCTTGACCTAAATTTTTACTTTGACCTGGTCACACAGATCATTACAGATGAGATTGGTAGATAACTATCAATCACGAAACATTTTTTATCACTGTGACCTTGAACTTGACTCACAACGTTTTCAGGTAGAGCCAAAATTTATAACTAAAAGAAACAGACAGACAGACAGACAGACATGGTGTAACACTGTACTGCACATTGTAGTTTACCGTGGTGGTGCCTGATCGTGGCCTGGGTGCTGCTGTGGGGTACGGTGATCGTGTGCGCTGTATTCGTCACGTTCTACGGAATTCAATTCGGGGATGAGAAGTGCGCCAAGTGGTTGACGTCTCTCTTCGTGTCTCTCTTCGCCTCGGTTCTCCTCACGCAGCCCATCAAGGTTTGTTACGTTTTTTCTTCTTTTTCTTTTTCCTTTTTCCCTTTCCTACGATGATTTTTTATGGATATCCCGTCGGTATAGCTCAGTGGTAGCATTCTTACTTTAAGCCTGCCTCACTGCTGCTAAAATGAGGGATGTCCGAAAAGTGAGCCTGCTGCACACTTGCTTATTTAGTGTGACTAGTCGAAATGTAGGATCACCAAACACAAGCAACAAGAGTGCAGGGGAGGTCACACAAAGTCCGGAGAGTGACCCAAAAAATGGACTCTTCTCTTTTCGCAAGACAAACTCACATCTAAGATAAGGTAGGGCAACTTTACATACGTCTGGATCTCTTTATTTTCTCCGCCAGGTGTTCCTGATCGCCGTGCTCGTCTCGCTGCTCTGTAAGAAGGTCGCCATGGAGGAGGAAACGGAAATAGATCAAGACGAGGAGGAAATGACGTCATTGTCGCATGATGAACAGTGGTTGTATCCAGGACACAGTAAGTGAATTAAAATCGTAATTTTTATCTATGAAGTAAAGAAGGTATTTGTGTGTGTGTGTGTGTGTATATATATATATATATATATAATGTTTTGTATCAGTTTCTTGTATCCTTACTCTGTGTTCACCATATTGTTTTGCCTATTATCCTTATAATTAAGAATATCTTTTCCGTGCGTAACAGGGGGAATCCCGTGACGTATTGGAGACACCCTGGGCGATAAAAGAGTAACTTAAAGTGAGGCATTTTATCTCTGGGTACCAGAGGGTTAGGTCTAGTCTTCATAATTAATCTGAATCTGACTGTCATATTTTAGGCAGTTCAACTTAGTACAGGTCATAAATTACTTACTGACTGTCATGAGCAAAATTAGTAAATTTGATAAAAACCAGATGAAACCTTTATATTCGATTCCAAAACAGATTACGAGAAAACGAGAACCATCCCGTACCGACCTCTCAACCAGGAAGCACTGAAGAAAGCACGCGAGAAAAGGATGAAAGAACTGCAGATGTATGACGTCATCAGGGAAATTCTTCTCTATGTGATGTTCCTCTGGATTCTCATGGTAAGTGTAACGTCATGGGAGAATTTCTACCGTGGATATTCATTTCATTTTCTCCCATGCTTTAACGTGTCAAAGTAAAATTTGTGTACTGATGGTAGATATCTGTAACACAGCGTTGATTTACACTGCAGGTGATAAGCTACAGTTACAGGGACGTGAATGCTTTCCCTGTCAGTGAGAACCTGCAGAATTTTTACGTCAACTCTGGCGGGCAAGACTTCACCAACTTCAACAAGGTCAGTGGCTTATGTCGTAAAAAATAATTTGAATGTGTTAAGATTTTTGTTCAACAAACGTGATTTTATGCTAAATGCCATGACTGAATTCTGAATTGAACTACAAAAGTATTGGACGTGTCCATCATTACTAAGATAGGGCAACAGATTAGACATTGATATTCATTAAATGTTCGACTAATTATAGTGACATGGAAAGGACTAAATTGTGAGATAATCCTAAAATTGGTATTTTTTTAACCAAACCAAAATCAATTTTACTAAATATAGTATCAATTCCCTTGCATAAACTGCCTAATCTGTCAAATTGAGCAGGTAAAAGAAATAACGGTTTGTCCACCCGGGCCAAAATGAACACATTTTAACATCTTTCTTTCTTTACTCAGGTGATATCAATAAAGACGTACTGGCACTGGGCGCGGCACACGCTGATCCCGGCGCTGAGGGCCGGGGACTGGTACAACGGCGACCTGCCGTTCGGGCAGCGGGGCTTCGTCGGCGACCGAGTCGGCAGGATTATGGGCTTCGCTACGCTACGGCAACTACGGGTCAAACCAGGTTAGTCATTCCAACATGACCTTGTGTGGTTTTCTCGATTTTGTGTCTCTAGACCTTAGCACTTACCGCAGGGCAGCCCAAGGGCGAATGGAGAGGGGTGGAGGGAGGCGCCCCCCCCCCCTCTACGGCCCAAAATTTCTTCAATTTCATGCAGTTTTTTGGGATTTTTGCGCTCCTTGGTTGCACTAAATAATAACAACAGTTATTTATTGAGCTCCAAAGCGGACAAAAATTTCCACCTTCCACACTACATGTTGAGGGAAAGAAGAAATAGTACACTGTATAGTGTATCACAAGGCATCTTATCTTCTTTATATTGTTCCTGAAATGATGAATAGCAAATAATATCCTAATTTATCACTAAATTTAAACAGCAGCTGTAAATGTGTGTTGCTCTTTCAGACACATGTGAAATAGTGTCGGTGTTTAAGGATGACTTTAAGGACTGCAATGAAGCATATGGGTACACAGTGGAGGACACTCGCGACTACTCACGTGGTTCATGGGCATCACATGATGATAATCAGACATGCGCAGACGGAAGTAAACATGAGTACTGTTACAGCACGTGGTCTGAGCTGGACGGGTACCCGTATGTAGGTCAGAGACAGCTATACAGCGGGGGTGGATATGTGCTGCAGTTACGAGGTAAGTGTTAAAAGATGCTGTGCAGCTTCTGGATCTAAAACCTTCCCGCTTAACACCCTATGCAGACTCACGTGACGGTCTGCAGACTAGCCTATTGTTTAATTAGTCTTACTCAACCTGAGGAATTAGGTCTGAGTTTCAGGATTTCTTATGTCTCAGACTCCTTGTTTGTAACTAGACTAATACACCAGTGTGGTGAAAGCAAGCACATGCAATTTTCGGTTCGGCGTCAACAGGCTGACTGGAAGATACCAAAATTTTGTAAGCTGTTATTGTCATATGTCGACAACGCTGATCTAAAAAGTAGAAAAATAATTAACTTGTATGTATCTAATCTGTTGCTAGGTAACCTGCAGACTCTGTATAATAAGATATCTCGTCTGGAGGACGAACGATGGATCAACAAGTACACCCGGGCCGTGCTCGTCGAGTTCACCGTCTACAACGCGTACGTCAATCTCTTCGGTATCGTTACGTTACTCGGAGAGATAGGTACGATAACCATTCTGTATTCTACACATGTGCATAAAAAGAAGTAAATTAAAGCCTGCGGGCATCTTCCAAGATTTTCTGTTTTCTAACGTAATTACGCATATCAGCGGCGGGTCCAGGATTTTGCGTTGAAGGAGCACAGCTCAGTTTCAAGCTGTTGGATGGGGCAGTTTTTAACATTTCCCCCAATTTGGACGTCACCGGCGCACCCCTTCCAACCTTGCATCCAACAATGCTGAATGAAATGTTGACCTTGCAAATGCTACTGAAACGTGATGCACATAGACTTGAACTTGTGATCAGATCAGTGTTGAATGTATTATGATGTTACAGGTCCTACAGGGGGCTGGATCAGTATTGAATGTATTATCTATGATGTTACAGGTCCTACAGGGGGCTGGATCATGTCCTACAGAATTGAAGCTGTGAATCTGCTGAACTTCTTCAGTGGTGCCGCCGTATTTCTTATTGTATGCCAGGTACCAATTTTACACTCTTCATTTTTACAAGGCTCCCTTAAGCATGTGGGGATGCGTTTCAAGAGAGAGTTTATGAATTCGATCACCATCCCATTTAGAGAAACTTTGAAGCACACTGCTACGTTTGTTTGTTCGCAACTTTTTCAGATTTTGTACTTCGTGTTCGTGATTGTATTTATCGTGAAAGAGATCAGGAAGATGAAGAAGATGAAGGGAAGGTATTTCACGTAAGTTTTGTACAACGCAATTCTGATTTTCATTCCAGTAAGAAAATGCAATCAGGCCTGGATCCAGGATTTTCTGTAGGTGGGAGAGGGAGCCTCCCGCGCCCCCTGGATCCGCCAATGCCAAATAGACCCTTTGCTAGCATAGCTCCATAATATGAAAAACCGAATGTTGTAATATGGTGTTTCATGCTTTGTTTGTAAGTAAAAGCTACAAAATATGCCAGTGATTTAGCTAAACTCGTGATAGCATAATGATCATATCACTAACGCATTATTTACATTTATCTGATGGCACTTCTTTAAATATAGAGACTTTTTCGGCTCTAAATTCATGGAATGCTTATTTCAAGAATTCATATATTTTTTAGATTTTTTACCAAAACGAACCAATTCAGTAAAAGTTCAGCTTTCTTCTGAGATTTTTAAATGAGACTAAACATTTAAGAAAACAATTCTTTATTTCAGTGAGTTTTGGAACTGGGCAGAGCTGGCTGTGATTGGTCTGAGCATCTCTGGAATAGTCCTCTACTTCTACAGGTACTTTGTTGCTAGGCAACTGACCAAGAAATTTGAAGAAAGCCATGGCAACGAATACATGAAGTTCCAGTACATCCAATACTGGAATGAGATCCTGACATACATGATTGGCTGGCTCGTCTTCTTGGCAACAATTAAGTTCCTCAAATTACTCCGCTTTAATCGCCGGATATCCGTTTTGGCGGCAACTTTGAAAAATGGCGCGAAACCGCTTGGGTCGTATTTGATTGTGTTCGGAGCGACATTTTTCGCTTTCGTAGTTCTGTTCTGGGGCGTGTTCGGTACAACAGTTCTCGATTACTCGACTCTCATCTCCACAGCCGAAACCCTGTTATCTATGACCCTGGGCAAGTTCGATTTCTACATTTTACAGCGAACTCGGCCCGATATCGGCCCCTGTATGTTTTTCATCTACATCTGTTCCATCACCTTTATAATGCTGAATATGTTCGTTTCCATCCTGAACGAAAGCTTCTCGGCTGTTCAGAATAATCTGGCATTACAGAGTAATGATTACGAAATTGTCGATTTCATGATGTATAAATTAAAAGTTTTAATCGGCAAAGAAAGACCGAATAAGGACGCGATAAGTTCTGAGCCGCAGTATAAACAGGAAACGGAAATGACGAAACAAGATGTGCAAATGAGTAATATGGGTGACGGAAGTCCCTGTGGGAGTTATGCTTTAGATTCAGGCGCTGATAGGATAGCGCAGTTCTTAAACAAGCTGGCCCTGATGCATACTGGGGACCCTCCCCTCCCTGTTGAACAGTTCAAAATAAAATGGAATGATGGGTTAGGTGGAGGAGATGGGGCAGGGGACTTCACTAAAGATCAGTTTAAACAGTTTCAAGGTCAAAGTTATGGAGGTAAGCCTTATCAAGGTCAAAAATCAGCTAAGAAATATGGAAATCGCCTAGATGTGACATATATTGAGTAGTCATTGAATGTTTCATTGGTGTGTCAAGATTATTTTCATTGGTTGAGTCACTTCTCTTTAACAAGTAGAGTATTTCACCTTACTTGTACGAGTAGGTCAATAATAGAGTTGTATTTGGATAGTACACCAATTCAGTAATTATAATTAAAACATTGTAATTCAAATGTGGCATTCATTCACCAGCATGTACAAAAACGTTTCCCCTGAGTGGAGCCATGAAAAGAAAACCCACCAAAAGTCTGTTTAACTGTTTTATTCCACTGTCTTTTAAAGTAAAATAATTTTTTTTAAAACTGTGTTGAAAGAACTACAACTAAGTGCAAAACCAATCTGCAAATTAGCATTTGTGAAAGATGTGTAAACACACCATGACGCTTACTAACTTCTATCATTGTTTCGTAAATTTGGTTCAGTGCACATTTGTAAAAAAAAATTGTATACTTAATTGATGATATAATGAATTAAGCATATCAAACATAAGACGATTTATGGAAAATGACTTTCATTTTCATTGAAGTTTTTTGACATCATTAGCTTCTGTGATACACAATCGTCATCGCTTTTGTAATTCCACTCTTTGATGGAATAAACACTGTAGCTGTATGTAACTGCAAGGTTGAGTTCTTCTTTTGTTAAGCTACTTCTTGCAGACCCCTAAAAGATGTGTAATAGTTAATCCGGAACCGTTTCATATGTGCACACATATCTTTGCTAATGAGACGCCATAAAAATAAAACTAATTCCTAGATCATTGCAGGTTGAGTTGAGTGTCCTGTTTTGCAGACCAGCAACTCATTTTCTGTGCCACAGTTTCAGTAGACACATATGTTGGAGGGTTTTTCTAATTGTTTTGCCCATTTTTCACTACTTTTAGTTACAAGTATTATTTTTGTTACATGTATTTTGACTTTTTTAAAACATCCCACTTTCAGTAATGAAATAAAAGTATTATTGTCTTAGCAACTTTTACTGGCAGACGTGACAGACAAAAAAACTTTCGCCAGGTACAACAATTAATAGACATTAAAAATTCTCTTTCTTCGTATGGAAGGGTATCTACTTAATTCCCTCTTTACAAAAAATCGTTTTGAAACAGGGCATCTGCTGAATATATCCGATATACCCTACTTGACTGTATTCAATAATGCTTTAGGCATAGAATCTTATTCTTAATCGGGATGACATATTGGACGCCGTTAGCAAATGAATGAAACATTCATTTTTCAGTAGGGGTCCTCCATTTTGAAGTGCAGCTAGCGCGCCATGTATTTTTGTCTTTTTATGGATCATATTCAGGAGCCGCTAATTGTTTCTTGAAAAGCAAGATGTCAATGTGGTGCAGAATACGCAAAACAAGGCGTCTACTTTTGTACATATTCTCTCAGTCAGGGTGTCTATTTTGCACAGTCTACATAGATCTAAGGCATAGTATCTACTTTGTACACACTACGCACGTCAATTCCCTCCCTTGTACATAGTTAGGGCAGGGTAGGGATCCACACATCGCGCGCACGTGGTAGAAGGCCGCCCCTCCGTCTCGCCGGAACCCCTTGGAGTCCACCTCCGGTGCGTTGTCCACACACACGTAGTTGTGCTGGGCTCGGGAACCGCTCGGGCCCGTCATCAGGTAGCCCTCGTACTCCTTGGTCCAGCCCGGGTAACACTCCCTCCTCCCGGGCACCATCATCTGACCGGAGAAAATAACCGAACTTTATCATGATCAGTCTTAGAAATTATATCTTCGCAGTATTCCCAAATTTGTACAATTGTTACTAAACTCGGTATATGAAAGATTTAAAACTTGCAACCTATAGCAATGCATTCCCACAAGCATATGAATTTCCTTTTACAATTGAGTGATGCCATACACGCCACCCGCGCACTAACATACTGTGAAATCTGTATTGGGCGTACTATCCATTGGACGAACTACTGTCATCCACGTACAAATTTTCCATTGCCAAATTGATTTTTCTTCTGTATTTTGTACTCCTTTGGGCGAACCTACTGTCATCCACTTACTTTTTTTCATGAAAAATGGAGAGTTTGCCCAATGCAGATTTTACTGTAGCCACACATGTGTTTGTGATGTCCAGAGCCTGCTTCTCTAAGCACACGCACACACCAGCACCCTGCACGTTCAAACGCACGCACGTATACAGCTATTATTACACACAAATACATACTGACACTAACGCACGCATCCACACGCACGCACGCACACACACCTGAGAAGTCCTGAGCCTGCTCCTGCACACGCTACACACCATGTCCTGGTGTGAGAACGTGTTGGACGACAGATGATCCTTCTTGAAGAGCGGTTCGTCCGACGACAGTTCGGCGCCGTAGATGTACGGTTTGCGCACGCTACGCAGCGAGAGCAGGGCGTGCAGCCGGGAGCGAGCGGTCCTCGCCAGGGAGGAGGTGAGGAGGTGAGCCGGGGACACCGACACGGACAGCGCCTGGGCCGGGTTCTGGAGGCTCAGCGGGGAGGCGCTCGTACCGTGATAGTCTGCGCTGACCACCGGTGTCTACAAAGTGAAAGAAGCGGTTATTTCTCCTATCGTCTTATAAATATTTATGGGACTACCCTATGGTGTGATCTGGGAAAACAACTCTTTGATAATTTTGCCGCTTTCACACTACAAAAATTATATGGGTCAGATCACAATTTTTCTATTAATTTTATATGAATAGTGTTTTACCCTGAAATATTATTCGCCTCTATAACTCAGCATGAGTTTCAAAAATTTGATCATAATTTCATGATCTGTTTGTACGTCCATAGGTTCTGCTTACAAGAGTCATGATCTGTTACAAGTTGATTAGGAAAAATGTTAGATTAGATATTTTTAAATTTTCCGATCCCGCACTTGGAAAATCCTGGTTGTTATGAAATGTAATCCCAAAACCTCTTTGTAAAAGTTAATGTTTTTCTGATCCACAACTCATATTGTTATGGTATGAAAACTTACAGTATGAGACAAGTCAATGAATCCTGATCCAAAACCGGAAGCTGTGAAACGTGACCACTGCGGAATTCTGGGTAAACACAGGAAGTCAGTGCCTCCTCCAAAACTCTGAGTGTTGGTGCCTCCCACTATTCCTACAAACACAAATACTATCAGTGCCTCTCACTATACCTACCTGGAAACACTATCAGGGCCTCCCAAATAAAAACCCTTTGATTCTTCCTAAATTCTTTATTTATGAAGCAATAATTTTTATCAAATCCCATGATGACATATGAATCAGGAGTTGTTTTGATCTTTAATAAATATGAACTACGTACCAGCGTACACTAGTTCTGAGTCAGTCTCCAGAGGGCAGGATCGTCTGCCCCACCTGGTGTACATGGCGCCACCTACAAAATTAACTACTTGTTCAATTATTTTGTTTAAGGTGGAAGACTAGAAAAGAAAATTCTAATATTCAATGAATTGCTGAAATTGTTTTAATTTTGCAACAGTAAACTTTCATCTTGAGATTTGTACTCGAATGAAAATACCTATTCTTCGCAAAAAAAGGAGCTGTGGACAAATACTACATCCTCCGATATAATAGAGTCAATTAAATGAAAAAAAAATAGCAACTAAAAGGATCACAATAAAAGATTAAAGGTTTATTCGTGGTTCTTCAAGATGGCAGGTGGTGTTCAAGTCGTGCTTGTGTTCTTTTGGACACAAGAGTGTAAACTTCCAATGTTCATAAAATGAAGGAAATTTCAGAAGCTGATCATGAAATTACCATCAAAAGTTTGGATTAATAAGATTCCTCTTGGACGTATTGGTTGTATCTCTAGAAGAATTCATGTCAATCCGATAATGTATTACATGCGTGAAGTAAGTACTTTTCGACAGTATCACACTGTCCTCATCAGCTTCAATGAATGATTTGGACCAAAGGATATG
>JBCAUI010524965.1:0-11658 GCA_038406195.1 Haplosyllis anthogorgicola | reverse complement strand
TACACACAGATCTCTAATATTTGTTAACTTTTAAAATATCTCTGGAGAAATATGTACAACCTATGTGCTAAAATATTACTCTTACTCCCGTCGGGTACCGACGGGTTCCATCTAGTACATTTGAAGAATTCGTTAATGTACGTGTTGCAGGTCAAGCGATGGAAATAGGAAGTGCCGCCATTAACATCCTGATAGACACATGGGAAGGTCACCTGACTCCACCAGAGGTCGCTTCATTGGCAGATCGTGCATCAAGAGGTCGTGATCCCAACATGGTGCGAGCTGCTGCAGAACTTGCACTATCGTGTCTGCCACATGCGCAGGCACTGAACCCAACAGAGATACAGAGGGCTCTGATACAGTGCAAGGAGCAGAGCAGGGACATGCTGGAGCGTGCTAGTTTGGCAGTGGAGAGCGCCGCTAAAGGAGGCGGTGTCTATCCGGAAGTGTTATTTGATGTGGCAAAACGGTGGTACGAGTTGTATGAGGAATCAACACAAGCGTTACAGGCAGGAGGTCAGGGAGCTGCCGCGAGCAGTGCAGCTGCACAGACCGTCAGCCAGGCACTGTCCATAGCAGCGGAGAGCCTGGTAACACAAGCCCTGGTACCTGTCACCCCAGCGCAGCAAGTGGTGATAGAGAATAACAGCACCGTGATGCAACTGGTGCCCTGCCAGCAGATCCAGCCGGTACAGCCTGGTATCAACCCTGCCGCCTCACTGCAAGCTGCGAATGGCACCGTGCAGCCCCAGGCGGGCGGCCAGATGCCCACAGCTGCAGCAGTAGCAGTACCTCCAATACCCTACACTATCCCACCCGCGCCGAATCACCCTCAACTACCCCATCATCCGTACATGGCATCGTATAGTTACGTGCAACAGATTCCACCCAACTTCACTCTCCATTACAGTCAACCTCACATTCCCCTTCACACGCATAATATGCATCCCTCGTATATGGCCACCTATCCTTACAACACGAACCAACAGGCTTCGTTTACTAACATGCCACACATACAGAACATCCATCCAAATTCTGCTACGTTATACCACGCCAATATCTCGCACCTGCGGCCACCGCCACCTGGTGCCCTACAGGTGAACTACGCCAACCAGGCAGCTCCCATACAAGGCGTGCAAGTGCGGACTGGTAATGCATCAGTACCTGTTGTGCAACAAAAGTTTGGGATTCTGCAGCCTGCTGACGTAGGCGGAATCCAACAGGGTGGTGCCGTGACACAAGCGAACCTCGTGGTGCACCCACAGGTGGCAGCAGCAGCGGCAACATCACAGCAACAACAGGCTGGTTGTGGTAGTAACAACTTGCAACAACCACAATCAGACTCCCTTCCTGCTCAAAACACGCCACAAATGAACTATCTGCTGGCTGCATACCGCGTGGGTATGCTCGCCATGGAAACCCTAGCACGCCGTGTCCATGACGACCGGCCACAGACCAAGTATGCACGCAACCCGCCCTATGGCGAGGACGTCAAGTGGCTCATGGGAATATCTATGAAATTAGGTAAAATTTTACTTACTTGTTTTATGAGATCTGCAAGCATAACAGCACCAAGGATACAAGTATTTAGAAGAAACCACAATCATGGAAATAGTTTCTCTAAAACTAAACCTGTCCAAGAATAGCTTCCGTGCAAGGATTTCCTGAAAAACGGAGATAGATATTATATAAATAACGGTCGGACTATCGATTGCCATCATAGAACTTTTCTTTCTGTTTCGTAACTTGGAGGCGTGAATTGGTTACTGGAGGGTTAGAAGATTTAGGTTTTCATGCCCAACGACCACTGTTTAGACGTAAAATGAACTATTGCCTGAATGAGGGAAGATCTTGTGTAGGTAGTTGTTATTATATGTTTATTTGTTACTTTATAGGTACCACAGTGTTACAGCAGTTCTGTGCCGCGGCGGTTAACGCGATAGTGAGTCCGTTCGTCTTACAGGACATCGCACTCGAGGCGGCGCACTACCTAACACGTAACAACCCAGCTCAAGTAACTAACCAACTGCGCTCACCCACCCTCAACTCTCTCGTCCAGAAATGTGTACAAATGTAAGTAACAAGTTCACTTTTATAGCCTTTTGGGGGGAAATTTGCACTATAGTAGGACGAATGTTTTTATGAAATTGTGCGAAATTTTCCCAAATATTCTTGTGATTACCAATAAAAATATGAATCAAGTTTGTACTATTTTTAATTGCTCTTCATTAATGGTTACTTTCTTTGTGTCAATTGATACTTGCTGAAAATTTGTAAAGTTGTGAAATTCGACATCAACAAGAAGCATGTTTGGTGAGGAAAATGTGTAGAAAAGAGCCATGCTTATAATTTATACTGTATTTATAATCCACTTTCTGTTCGTTTGTTTGACAGGTTTAGTCAGTGTACGCACCAACGCATGCACCACATTACACAGGCGGAGTACGACGAGTTTGTCAGCATCGTGTGCAGTGCGCGCAACGCCTTCTGCATGACGCCTGGCGGCATGGTGCAGTTTAACGAACTCTTACAAAGTCTCAGGAGGTCCAAGTCGTGTAAAAAGGACTTGTGGTCACGTATGGTTAACGCTCTTGCCACTGGCAACATTTGATGGTGGTTTTACCTTAGAAAATTATTCAACAGTAATTCCCCTTTGGGGCCCCACCACCACCACTGCACAGCTGTGGCGGATGTGGAAGAGGAGGATTTCTGCCGGCAGGTGGCGGATATAGCGCAGATGGTGATGGCGCTGTATTCAGTGTACCACGCTGAGGACTATGACGACCAACACGTACACGTCTGTCGGTCCATCTTGTCGGCACAACATCATCATCATAGGTTGTCACATTGTTGAATTATGTAGAAATTACAGAAGAATGAAGAGAGAAGCCTCCATCGTTGGGCACATTGCTGGCACATTGATTTTATGATGGTTAAAATAATTCTAAAAAATAAACGTGAAAGAACATAAATAAGGTGCATAAAATTCTTAGAAAATGAATGTCACATTGTGACTGGACACATTCCATAGAGTGGCTCAGTCATATGCGATGTTAACACATTCATGCTTTTTTGGTAAAAACTTGTGAACATGTTTTGGGTTTTTTTTCTAATCTTAAAGTGATGAAGATTATGTATTTTTGAAAAGCCAAGTTCAAGTGCTTATGATCGGAGACGTGCAGATTTAGGAGAATTAGAAATGTATTCATCTTTGGTATCGAGAAAGATGGTTGTATATTAAGTATTGAGAGTTACACATGAATTGATACCTTATTGTACCAGTTATGTATTCGTTACTGCGGAAACAATGGGTGTAAATGGTGTACGTGTTGAAATACACGATTTCAGGATGTGTAATCTGTGTCAATTTTGTTAATATTTGTGGCAACAAGCGCAGTGCATTCTTCACATCTGTGCGCAGCCACGTGGTTTTAATGCTGGTATCTATCTATTCCGTTAATACACGTAAGAGCTATGCATGCGTATTTGTACAACTGTTTTGTGTTCTCATTATTCTAATGTGTAAGTATCTTCTATACAATTGAAAACTAGGCAAATTTTACACAAGATTTATTTTTTGTGTTTGATATTTGTGTTTTTAAAATCTGACATTGGGATCTTCAATAAGCACACTTTACAAAGTGTGTAAGTAAAAGAAAAGTTCAACTGGAAATTGGAGAGTTGGCCCAAGACTTAATTTGCTGACTGTGAGTGCGAACGTAGCATTACGTAACAGACTTATAATCAACAACAGGTGCATTAGGTATCCATTCATGTGCTACTTGTTGTATAGGAAATGGGTTTAGCAGAATTAAATGCATGTTTGGATCAGGTGTAAAGCGAATGTATAGGAAACAACCGAAATGTGTGCTCGTTTTGCGCAGACGGTCTGTTATGTGTAATGATGTATGCTGCATGCTGCAGGTAGGAAATGGATTTATAAAACCGTTTTTATGACTGATGAACCTCCTCAAAAGGGTAAATAAATATAAAGGTCCTTGTAATTTTTAATCGTTTGGAGTACATTTCACTGACAAGGATGTCAAAGGATGTCAGTTGGAAAAATTCCTGTTGACTTTCAAGGAGCGGCTGGAAATGTAATCCAAACAATGAAAAAACACATGGCCTAAAATATTTTACAAACTGTAAAGAAAGATTTTTGATGCTGAATTTAGTAAAAAAAAAAAAAGAGGTTGAGTTACACGGTTTTTTACGTCACTTTGTACATGAGTCGTGAAATCGCCAGATTCTACTTCAGCAGTTACCGTAACGTTACCAAGTGAGTAACTCAGTGACGTCATGTTTGCTGCTGACGTAGAATCTAGTGATTTCATATGACGCCATCTTTTTCACTCAACATCGTACTTAAATACTGAACTTTCAAACGTACTGGGACGTTTCATTAAATAAAAGCCGTGCAAGTAAATCTCGTTAAAATGACAATGATGGTGACGACTACGACTATTAGTGGCTGTTTTTATTTTGTTGTTCTTATATAATATGTTTAATATTATATGTTGTATGTTCGGTGTGCGCACCGGTCGGTTCGAACCCCGGCCCGGGCGGCACCACTGTCATGTGACTTTGCACAAACAGTAAAGTAATAATAAAAGTATTTAGCGTACAATCTCCTGATTTGTTTCTTATTTTGCCTTTTTGTATCGTTAAAACAATATTTTCATATTTAATTATTTCAATGATATTAAAAGAAATGAAAAATATTTTATCAAAATACAGCAGAACTTGTCTTGAGTGGCGCCCTATGACTAGAATGCCGTAAATAGAATGCCATTCAAGACAGGTAAAATAAACATGAAAATTAAGGATTCACGTTAGGGTAAAATTGCCGTACAAAGCAAAATGTCGCCTCATGGGCAATAAATACATGTATAAACATGGAAATTCTTACCTACCGAGGCTCTTGCTTTAAAAAATGTAGCCTTGTAATGAGACTAAACATATTTAGAAATACAGTTGAACACCCTTCTGCAAGGACACCTTGTGAGCTCAAATGTTCGGGAACGGCATGGTGTCCTCACAATCGGGCGTTCTCGCGAAAGGGGCTCAAATGCACACGCATTTAAACTTCGCCTAATTTTATTTTCTCCAAATGGCATAACTTTATGCAGATAGCTGTATCTTGAAATATTTCGCATAGAACAATCCAACAGCTTTTTAGAATTTTCATCTTTTTTACAAGTCTGTTCTGTTTTTTTGTACACTGGGGCTGAATGTTCATTATACAGTTGATTTAAATAGATGAAACATTTGATACATGTACACAGAACAGAAGAATTCTTCATGCTTTAAGTACCAGATCTTCATGTTGTGATGTAAACAGTTTTTATTTAACAGGTATTTGTCAAGCTTGTCAATTCCCCGCAAGACTGAAAGTGAAAATTGGCCCTTACGCCATTGGTGTCTTTTACAGTTCAGACAAATTAATCAAATTACAATAAAATCTGAACTACAAAGGAAAAACGCAAGGTGTACACAATTCTAGCAGAAAACGTGGTTAGAAATGGTTTTACTTTGAGGATAGTAATTAATGCAATACATTCATGTATTTCACCACATTCATTCTATGCTGCATGGCATGCACGCGTGGGTGGGGACGACCAGCACAAATCATGACGTGGCTACTAAACCCGACAGGACATGTAACAATACGTAAACAGTGTGGAAGTCAAGGCACGACTCGTCTCAAGTACCTGATCAACTGATAAAACTAAAGTTCATTGCACCAATCACACAAAAACATTAAATGAGATAAACTGCATATCTTTGGTTGTGCTTAACAGGAATACATTATTTGATATTATAGTCCCACGTAGTTGTGCATGCTCCTGTACCTTTCATCGTTTTTTGTCGGATGTACAGTAAAATCTGTATTGGGCGAACTCCCCATTTTTTTTTTAATGAGAAAGTACATGGATGACAGTTGGTGCGCCCAAATGGAGTACAGAATACTAAGTAGAAATCAATTTGATTGAAAATTAGTACGGGTATGAGAGGTAGTTCGTCCAATGGATAGTACGTCCGGGGCAGATTTTACTGTAATTTGTAATCTTTTTGTAGGTTCTTTCGTCCCAAACGAAAAAGGTACAAAACATTACATTACCTCACACTGTGGACTTCTTATCAGTTTCACATCTTCTTACCAGAACGTGACAAAGATCAAGAAGATTACATTTTATCTTGTTAGGTCACATTTTTTATTTATTAGATGATGTAACTTAACAGACTGTCGATTAACGCAAAAAATACATTGCTTCATATTACAGTTTTATTTTATTAGTATTCACAAAAAAGTTTCAGGAAGCAAATGAACTCACTCAGGTGTTATTTGCCCTCAATTCATTTCTCTTTACAAAATGTTAAGAAGTTCAGTAAATAAAAATACACGAAGTCTGGTCTTGTTCATTCATTAAGTAGTCAGCTGATATTAAGCGTTTATGAAATTTATGTTATGAAATGTAGACACTTTTTAACACTGGCACTTACACTTATACATGTCATGTCTTTCAAATAATCTTTGCCTGTATATATCAATTAACCATACACCGAGAGACACAAGCATTGTTACGAAAAAAATTAGCGCACCACATAAAATCTCTCCAGTGAAATCCCTTTCGGCATGATATGATTTGGCAAGGAAACAATTGTACCATAAGTAACATAGCAAGAAAGCAAAACATCCCAAATTAAGGATGCTATTTTTTGTGTGTGTGCTTTTATACAGGATTTGGCAAGATAACTTGAATTTCTTCTCTGGTCAAAATTCGACAATACTTTTTCGAAATAAAAGTGAACTGGTGCAATCAATTGGTATGTGGCAATTATTTAATGCTGCAGTAGATATTATTGGGGTTTACCAGTCAGATAGTTGTGTGGCACCATCTCTAATTTCTAGTTGCTCCTTAGTTGCTGTTGTGTCGATGCTTTTATCACAGAAATATAACCACGAGAATCAGAAGAGAATGTACATCATAAGCTTTAAACTCAAAACCAGGTTAATAACTCAAAACAAAAATGTTTGCATTGACAACTCATACATACTGACAACCCCTCTTGTGCCGTTTTGTAAACCTTGTGCACATTTCTTCATTAAAAACGTCGATATTGATTACAGTGTAAAGTGATTTGTAAGATACAAAGTTGTGCTGGTACTACCCTGATTCGGCCGAATCTTAAAAGCTCTTACAAATCTGAAATACCAGTATCGGTGGTTCCATCGAAATTAAATGTTACAAAATTTGTGATAAACATTTTTCAAATAGTCGCTTTTTATACACCAAAAGATAGCAAAAAGGAAAGTTGTAAGTTGACATGGCACAAAATATCTACAAACCACAGACAGACAGCTTGCGTATTATCACATTTTTAAACAAATTTTTAAACAAGTATTATTGTTAGGTCCACTCTACGATTCTCTTGATTAAACATTGCTCAAAATTATTCATTCTACAACTTCCACTCATTGCCATATTCACTGTTATGTCCATTCAAGTTTGTATAAAACCTTTGTTAAATCATCACAAGATGATACATGTTAAATCACCAGATTCTACGTCAGCAGAACACGTTATGAAATCTACATAATCCACGTTAACGGCTGATTTAGAATCTAGTAGTTTCACATGACAAATCATGCTGACGTACAATCTAGTGATTTCACAATTCGCCACATGTTACGTGTGAATTAACATTACTGATAACACTAACAACTAACAACTTTTTAGGTTTTCTTGTCGGTAAAGTAGAGTTCTTTCGTCAGCATTGACACGATACATGGAATTTGCTTCTTCTTGTTCATGAATTCCTTGGAGGCGTTGGATTCGAACTCATAGGCGACGGCGCGGTTAACTCGCGTCATCATCCACAGGATCTCGCGCGGCGGCACCGCCGTGGCGTACTCCTGGAACACCTTCACCAGTGCCTGCACGAACCACGAGCCTTTTGTCGAGTTCCTCCAGGAGAAATAACCTGCAAACACACGTGCAACGTTTAATAATGCTCATTTAATGTAAGAATACTAGACTTCTTATTAAAAATACTGAGACCAAATGAGAGATTCCCAAAGTAGCCTCAATAAATTTAATCCCATCCCAATCCAAAACAGGGTACCAGTTGACCCAGAAAATGGTTGCATACTGGTTCCAGGGAAGGGTTTATCAAAATATAAAAATAACCAAACATGATTGTATGACATTAAAACATTCATAATATTTAGCTGTTTCAGCAGCGGTACCACAAGATCTTAATTTAAGTGCACCAAACTTCACAATAAATGCCAACACTGACATACAGAGCCACGTACCAGGCACTGTGGAGTAGGCCATTAGGAAGTCGGCCTCGGAGGGGATACGATGAGGCTTCTCTTCACTGTCTGCATCAGCCACTTCTACGCCGTGATCCAACTGACTACCTCGACAAGCCTGCAATATCACACCATAATTTTAACGAATACGTTAAAGGCCCGGTATTTTTTCATCAGAAACTTATGATTTTATGAAATCTTTATCATTTACGTAAATCTGTCACTATTAAACTTTTATGTTCTATGAACAATGAAAAGTGAACAAGCACAAAAGTTTCATGGGCAGAGTCATCTCAAGTCCGAAACCGAGGGTACCAGTGACCTCATAAAACGATCTTCGGTTCACATAGTTATTTTACCTGAATGAAGAAGAGTTTAGGTTTTCCAATGAGTTGTGTGCACCGGTCCCCACGGAAGGGCGCGACGAGAGTGTCAATCTGTATGATACCATCCGTGCCGTACACCATCCCCTCCTCTCCGTGACTCAGGATTGCGCACGCAAAACAGTCGCTGCTCGAGTGATCCTGGTGTGACACTGAAAAATAAAATGGAAAGAAATGTATAAATAATGTGGTTATGAAAATGAAACAATGTGTCACTGCCTAATTGTTTCTTTTACCTACATGAGTGATTTTCGAGTTCATGCTTTCACTTCTATTTTTCCTCCCATGAGAATAAACACAAACTCACATGGCTGCTGAAAAATGCCATGCACAGCAAAATATTGCTCAGTTGGTTATGCGTCGATGCAAAATTCTATTTTGTTATTTGGCATTTTTGGGACCAAATTCAATTAGTTTTTTCATCCCATAGCCGCATATTTATTTAAGCTCTTAATTTAAGTCAAGTATGTGGGTCCATCACCCACGAAAAGTAGTTTAGAGAGTTTAATCTCTCTTCGCTGTCCTGGAGGATTGCATACATGTACGTAAAATTATTACCGGTACCTTTCTTGTCATGATACCCAACACACAAATTTGAAGGTGATTTTGCATGACGAATAAAAAAGGTGCATTTATCGCGGGTAATAAATAGCACACTTTTTTTGTTAAACCATTCAGGGAAATTTCAGTTCATTCATCACTGTAGGATCTGCTTCAGGGTAACTTGGCTTTTCACTCCCAATTGTTATAATACACGTATCTTTCATGACAATATCTGCTTCCGTATTGAGGAAAATAACTATGATTTCTACTCTCGCATGCCTGATATTTGGACATTGTTAAACTCATAAGATTTCTCACCTTCAGACATAATGCGCAACATTTCCGTCGTTTTCTGGTTGTTGAACATGTGAACTTCGAAGCCCAGTTTTTTGAACACTTGGTAGAGGTTCGCAGCATCTACGTCTGTGCCGGTGCGCTCTCCCATCTGTGTGCGCCGATCGAAGATACGGTTGTTGATTATCACAGCCATGCCGCGCTTGGGGTTTGTCATGTTGTAGGCGTACTTAAACTGCTCTTTGTTGTTGACAGTTGCCCTACTGAAGAACAAATCGAAATGTAACTCCAAAATTAAACATTTCTAATCGAAACCTTCATAAAAGTTAAGAAAATTGGCACTGATGAGGGGACACACATCCTGAACACCGCTTATTCTTCGATCAAACTATAAAAATGGCTACTCGGAACAACCTGGGCCTTTCTTCTTCTTCCCCCTTCTCTCTCTCTCTCTGTTTTAATCAAAAGAAATCCCACAACCTGAGGATATTTAAAACAACATTACTAACCTAACTGTAAACAGTCATGAATGAAATTCATATTTAAGAGAACTTACCCTCCAGCATCTGTGCTGTCCATATCCATCCTGCTCGGCTGGTCTCCATCCCCCAAGTGTTTCGGGTCGCGTTCCGCGTCCAATTCATCTGCTCCACTCATATCTTCAATAATCACACAACACCAAATATAAACTAACACAGTTCAACTAAAACCGTAACTTTAAGTCTGCACCTTTAAATGATAAAGTCCATAGGGCACGTGACTTAAATGATAAAGTCCATAGGGCAGTAACTACATGAAATCACGCCTTATAACCATGGTTTTATTCTGTTGATGATACAATGTTCATCTGTAACGTCCTAACGTCAATGTAAAGTCATTTATGTTACAAAAGATTGTTGTACGCTTAGTATGTTCCTCAGTCAGATCCGTTTGAAGAAGCAAATTTCGTAACAAGGAAGTCTTTTCCAATTATCTATCCTCTTTTATGTGTGGGTTGTCCTCAGAACTTTTTATCTCGATAAAGTGCTTAGTGTAGTGATTTTCGTAAACTGAAACAGCAAGAGCTCTCTGCTTTAAATTTCACTTTTAATTTTTATTTTCCAATGTCTTCAACTTTCAGGACTGCGTAAAAGCTATGACGAGATTATCACAAGTTCGAAGCATAAGATACATACTACATGGTGTATGGTAGGTTATTCCGGGTGCAGATATGAAAACAAGTCACACTAATTTGGATGACATCAGCATGCGAGATTTACGTCCTGCAACTGTTTTCGATATTTTGGGTGGAAAGACGGAGTTTATATTTACAATAATACTTCAGTGGCTCTAATTTCACACAGATTATATGATACAGTTGATGCACTTGCTCAATGACGATCTATCTAGACCTACATGTATTCAATAGTCGCGGACCCCGCGACCAGACCGTTTCAGTTGATCTTACATTAAGCACAATCTATAATGTTATGTCACTAATTACGATAACATCTGCTTTACAATTTAGTATATTGATTAGTTTATGTATACTTTGTGACGTCGTTTTCATTATGTCAGACCAAGTTCACTTTTGACATAAATCGATAGAAACAAAGGGTGATTTTAGGTTTTTACTTTCAATTTGCATTGTTACAATTTTCACTATTTAAACTGTTACAGGCGTCATCCTGAGATTTGCACTTACTGCGTTGTTTTCTCTTCTGTGTTTGACTGTTATTGTTATTGGATTGCAAGCTTGTTTTCTGGCGAAATAACCACTTTTTATGACTCACAAAATTTTTGAATCCGGAATGTTCCGTCTTCTCACAACAGAATATAAACACGTTGACGCTCGTGCGTGAAACAGGAATGTTGGTTTTGAAATATGCTGAACTAATTTCTGTGTCAAAGAGCAGCTAGACTAGAGCCCTCCCCCCCCCCCCAGTTTCAGGAGACAAAAAATTCAAACCGCTATATACACTATTCCTCGTACGTTTCATTTAAACATACTGTAACGTTACGTGCTGACATGTATGTGCCAGCGTTCCTTGTAGTCGACTTGGCAGCCATCGCATGTCGTTATTTTTACTTTAATAAATAGTTGGATTTTACACTATATAAGTCTTGGGTACTCAATAA
>JBCAUI010524954.1:0-11659 GCA_038406195.1 Haplosyllis anthogorgicola | reverse complement strand
AGAAAAAACTTGAAAAGTAATGTTTCTGTCACACAATGTTAAGCTTTAATAAATGCATGTGTTTAATACAAAAACAATTTTTTTGAAACATGTATCCCCAACTTTATCCAACACATCACCACAGTCACCTGATTGCAAGATCCAGTCTCAACGTCTTGAGACCTTACTCACTTTTCCTTCTTGAGTAATCCAGCAGGGTTTATCCAGAATAGGTGTGTTCAATAGCACAGACACAAAGCAACTGACTTTAATTTGGTGGGTGGATCAGTGGGCATATTGCATTACCTGATGCTGTAAACTTAGATCCATGAGTTACATACAAATTAGAGATGATAATACATTAACACAAAACAAGGTGAATTAGAGTTACCGGTTTCATTATAATACAGGTGCGATAGGATGTAGCAATCGAATTTTTGGCCAATTATTTAATTAGTAACCATTTTAAGATATCAGGTCAAAAACTTGTTAAATTAGGATGGTCTGCATCCTAAAATGTCAGTATGTACATGTGGACGCTAAAACTCGAGACTCGTAGTTACTGATAACAGTACGAGATTCAGTCGTTAATGCTATTAAAACATTGGTTTATTTTTCAACACTGATATTTGAATTGCTTCGATTTTTACGTTAACAACTAGACCAGGTATTTTCCTTGTTTCGTACATATAAATATGTGTTATTATACAATGCATTTGCAAACAGATGTTTTCGTGGTATTACACAATTAAGATGATATTTATTTTATCATAATTGTGAGCTAATGTAACTAATTTAGCAAATGTGCAGACTCGTCACCAAGGGGGTAGACGAGGACCAAGTGCCACAGTAGGTAGGCAACTTGTAGTACAATATCCGTACAGTTCTCTCGCACGAAAGTCGTTTAGATACAAGGTGCTCAATTTAACCATAAATGGCATTCGATTAAGTATTTACGTATTTAAACAGCTTAGAATTTTTCCCACATTACTCCAAAACACAAAAACATGGCCAAGGGTCTGAGTGGAAATAAGTATTTTATAGTTAATCGTGTAACAGTTGGTTATATATCCTCATTATTTATTCCTACATATGTCTACTTCGTGACAGGTTTGGCATACAGGAGTTTCGATGCAGGTAGATTAGGAAGTAGAAACCCATCAGCAGAGAAATTTAGGTATGAGGAGGCGGGGGATTTAGCTGTACTCATTCAGAGGATTATAGTTGGATCTACCGCAGAGAGAAGTCGAAGGCTTAAAGTTGGAGATGAAATTGTTGCTATTAATGACGTACCAGTCTCATCAATTGAAGATGCAAGGTAAATATTGAAAAAGGGAGTGTCTGTTTTTGTATACGTATTTATTACCTGTTACTGCGGCACAAGATATCGTTGCCCATCTTTTTGGCTAAATTTTATTTTGTTTTGGATAATTAACGACAATCGAGATGTTCAAATGTTAAATCTTAGTTGAGACAGAATTTTAATTTGGTTATGATTTATAGTATAGGATTTTTAAAAAGAAACGACAGGTTGGGCAATGTTATCAGCTTAGTTTGTATCATTGCATAGACGTACAGGATAAGCTACCGCCATGTCAGCTGGTGCGTTTTCAATATTCATTGGCAAAAATACCCTACAGCTGTTGCATTGTTTCTTTATTACTCCATGACATTGGCTTTCAAAATTGCAAACAAGTAATCTTTCAAAATTTTAAATCCTTCTTCAGAAATCGTATTTTGGTGACTCCAGTCAATTGCCATTTGTATTTATGGGATGTATCAAAAGGACAAAACAACATGACTCAGAAAAAAGAAATAGAATGGCAAAACGGTTTATTTTATTTTATTATGTTTTTTTTTTGCAGAAAGTCTTTTTAGCGCAAACCACGATGTGCTTGATTAAGTCAAGTTATAATACCATCGCACTGACCAAACTCATATCAAATCTACAGCGTGTCTTCATGAACTAAACGGTATGGCTTTAAGGCTGTCACGCTGGTCTAGGAGCGTGTGCCCCTTACTGGACGATGGGGTTTTCTTGGCCGCTTAGCACATTGAATTGCTGCACGCCCACTAATTATTGACTGTTTAGTTCATGAAGACGCGCTGCTAGTCACAAGCACAAAAAGACTAAACATTTCACGGTACTGAAAGACAAGTGACGGATTTATAGTTATTAATCATGCTTTGTGTCATAAATGAGCGGCCTTCCTCAGGTAATTCCCCTTCAAAATAATAGATCACCTACCCATAAAAATGCGCTGATAATGAACTTATTTATCATGTTCTCTTACGTAGTAGATGTCTTTTCCACAGTTGTTTATGTTGTTGATGCCTGCATGCATACAATGCACTGTAGCTCAGTACGCTGCAATTGATCAATTCTTCCGAACGTTTGACATCGATGAAGCACATTTAATTGTGTAACGTAACTTTATCAAGGCGCCTTCATGAAATAAGTGAATTTTGTCGCCGCAAATTACACTTTATAATTGACTGTCAAAATTTGTTTCCCCTTCAATAATGATAAAATTGCACCTCTTTTCTACACTGGTGCTTGTTCCACCCAAATAAACACCGAAACATTGTTGACTCCCCGAAATGTCAAAATCAGATGGCAGCATCAGATCAAGTAAGGCACCTATGATAATGCTTTTGTTCTCTTTGGAGAGTTTAGCCAAATACTTGATTTTAGTAATGCCCACACATAAAATAAAAAGTGGAATCGCATTCGAGTTTGTACAAAATAAATTTCTGAAATGGTCGTATCTGAAATTACATGTACACGTTTGAAAGTCAAAAAGAATGTATCGGTGGCTTTATCATAGAGTATTGATATCAGTGCATACGCATCGTATTGCATCGCAATTCAATAAGCGCTCAGGTTGATCAGAAAATGTAATTTCAGAGCAGTTAGTAAAGCCTTTACACCCATTCGTTTCGGCTAATTCCTGCCCCATACGATTCACACCTGATGTGTTCATTTCCTTCCAATCAATTAAACGCACTTTAATTAAATTTGATAATTTCGACAGACGGCGTACACTGTTTAGCGAATGAAAGCCGTTAGGCATGCTGAACTGTAATTGATTGCAAACGAAAATGTTCACTAGATTAACAACGATGGATCACATTTTCCATGATTTAATCGTTAATTCCAATTGCTTAACCAAAAATCTATGGCAAATTTGCAGCTTCGTACTGTGCTTTTGTGTATTCATATAATCCCATCGCAAATCAGTTCGTAGTACCGATTTAAAAGTGTCCTTTGCCCTATTTAATTTGACTGAAATGCAAAGGTATTGCTCGTTTTACAATTTCAGATTTTTGCTGAAGAGAGCTGTTGAATCGGGCGAAGTAACAATTTCAGCAATACGCCACAAGAAACCCAGAGCCAAATCAGAGCCGTCTCTTACAGCTGCAGTCATGGCTGAGTTGGCAGCTGATACAAATTACTATGGTGAAAGTAGTGAAGCTGACGAACGGTCAGTTCAGTACAAACACAACGAAAACTCATTGCGGAATCATTCTGGTCACGACATGGATATCGCAATGGCTGGTGCTGTAGATATGCCTAGAAATAGCCACGCGGATCATTCGTCTGGTATCAGAAACTATGCAGAAAGTTATCCTGAAATATCCTTCTCCAGAACTGCTGAATTAAGACTAGAGCAAATCAGGAAAATGCAACGAGCAAAAATCAGGACTGAACATCCAGAGACATATTTTGGTGATGAGGTGAATTTGGAAAATTTAGTGGTCAATGACAGAGACATTGGTATGGATGATGTGGAGATAACGTCGAGACCCTCGGGGCCGGATTTCTGGGAGGTGCCACAGGGAATGGACGAACAATCGAGTAGCAGTGGATCGCACGCTCGCGAGGATTCCAACACCTCAAGGAGCAGTGGACGAGGCAGTCTGGCGAGTGATAATCAGCTGCATGACAGTACCACCATACAGGTAAACAGTATGATGATTATATTTTCCAAATTGTTGCAATATCATTTAGCATCAGTTTGTTTTCAGTTGTTTGCACACGGTTGAATATGTTGCGTAATTCCAAAGCATTGTGAAAGGAAGAAAACAACTTGGATTTCTATCATAATGTATGGATAGTGTATACCCTTTCATGTAAATTATCAAAGGAGGATATTGTACATAAAATGTTGCTGACAAGATCCAAGCCAAGTGTAGCATGTCGATGACAACACTCGGTCATCAGGTTCTTGGTTATCCCACACGGTTATACAGCTGGCATCAACCATGCAAAGCAATATTGATGTACATTTCACCTCAACCATTGTCAGTGAGTGGCAAGTACCGTATATTTTCCTGTTTAATTGATAGCCATTTAGATCTGTTTGATTGTGTATGTGTGTGGTCTAATGTACAAATAAGGAACCTGCCCGACAAAAGAAAGGTCTACTTTTTGCGATATTGTCTGATAGAGGCTACCGCTGGTTTTTGTTCTGTGGAAATCCTTGCAAAAAGTTGGCTGTGAAAATATTTTATTTGGTAATGGCATAAAAAAAGCGTAAGACCTGTCTTGCGTTAGAATAATGCGAAAGTTCAGCGTTAAGAAATATTGGTTACTATGCCAGACAGAGACTAAAAATATCGTGTTATGAATGAATTTATGGGAACTTTGTTGAGGTGCATACAGAACGTTGGTGTGTGAATGAAGCTATGGTTTGTCTCGGGTCACAGAACTAAGGCGGAAAATCCATTGTGAGTGACACAACTGGTCGGCAAATATAACTCTTATCAATAACGTAGAAAAGGAAACATTTAGTTCAACTAGCTGTGCTACCAAAAAGTTGGAGACAGAATATATGCTTTGAGCCTAATGTCATATTTCTACCAAGATGATTTGCTCAACATGAAAAACACAACAATGAGGAGGTGTTAGCAAATTGGGGGATTTTAACTGCCGGTATGTCAGACTTGCCGCTGGAGTGAAGTCTGCACCGTCAGTGTTCCTTCAGTAACAGGATCTAGGTCTTGATACAGTTTAGCTTTCCCAACATCACGTTTTGTGGTATAATTGGCCAGGACTTTTCGGGATAACCATTTCTCTGAGTCAAATGTAAGTTTATATGGCGGAATCACAGCAGCGTGAAGCTCTCATGAAAAACACATACACATCATGTTCAATGCATGCAGGTATTTGAGTGTATCAGGACCTAATGATAAATGTTCAAGGGATTTTTGATGGATTAGTGCAAGAATAAGGCATTAATGTGGATTGAACAAGTCACCTTTATTGTAGGTTGTAGGCATTGCATACATCACAGGTAAACAACGTATTGCTCTTGTCGTTATTTGTCTTTTCACATGCAATGAAATAAAAGTAGGCACCGTACACTTGCTTCAAGATATTTCCATTTCTCTGTGTGGAAAACAATGAACGTATTTATGTTAAATTCTGGGTTTCTCCTGTTTGCTTACACAATACAGACAAGAGGCACACAGAAACTTTATCCAAACGATTTCATTCATGAGTTTTTTGTTTGGCTTCCTACATATTTTCCTACATATTTTCCATTTAAAATCAATCTAGCCATAACGTAAACACGGCTTTAATGGATTTCCATTTGAGAAAGGTAAATTTATTGATCAGACACTGAAATGACCCCTTTTGAGAGGGTCAACTTGATCGGAACAATGTGTACTGCATATATTTTTCAGTACTCCATGTTAAGTGCTTTGGGAGATTTTATCAACATGATATTCATGTAGTTTATATAATGCTCATGACTCATGCCCTAACATTATTACCCATTTTCAGTTTGCTTATTTTCAGGGGGTGCAAAGAATAATTATGCACTTGGTTCGTGAAAGAGGAGGACTGGGTCTACACTTAGAACATGGAATAGCCGAAAACAAACAAGACACTTCATCCGTGTATATTACTAACATAGAACCAAACAGTGCAGCACACAGGTAATTTTCCGCATTTCTATTGTTAACTGAAACAACAAGAATACGATCCTGTGTAATACTTGCAGAAAAGTACTTTTTCAGGCAGATGTTATTTCATTGATTTTATTACAATTTTTATCCTTTTACGAGAACCAAATAACAATGAAGTAACATTATGTAATGAATATAGATATATTTTTCATGGCCAAATTTTATTTTGTTGTTTTTGAAAACTGACTACATTGCATTAATATTGCAGAATGTGCTTTGTCAATATTAAAGTTGAACAATTCGCATTGTGACAGTACGTGTAGTTAACGTGCATAGGGGAGATCCCGACAAGGGAATAAGGTCGTAAATCATCACTTCATCATTTTGTTCAAGTCTCCCAGCAGATAATATCTATACTTGTCAACCACAATTGCTCTGCTGGCGAGGTGAAAGAGATGTAACTTAACCATAAAGTTTGCTTATTGCATAAGAATGACACTTGAGGATCGAAATAGGTGAAATGGACCTAAGTTCAGCAATTTTGAAATGTTGAAATGGAAAGTGAAAAGATTAAAACCACTCGAGTTGCATGCCGCGAATAATAGATTTTGACTTCATACTTGCGATGACTTTGTATCAATTGTGAAAACCTCTGATTTAACCCCATCGAATGCATGACCACAGTAGTTAAGAATAAGAGCAGTTTTATTCAGCACCATATTTTTGACATCTTAAAGACTTCTTGTAAGTTGTCATTCCCTGCTTATTGTAGCATAATATATTTGGTAATTTGTTTACGCAAATACAAGACATTAAGATACAGCCTACTTAAAACCGTTTTAGACTGTCTAATTGAATAGACGCAGCAGAACGTAATGAACGAGATGGTTTTACCACATATTGCACAGTAAGAAATACTGATTTTAAGAAGAAACCTTCTTAATAACATAAAACGTATGGACATCTATTAATTCTTCTGACAGGTAGATTTAGTTTTCCCAGAATCGTCTAAAATCGTGTTCCATTATTCTTGTCTTTGCAATCCCATGGTACGTTTATGACATGAAAAAGATGTGAAATGTAAGGTCACAGATGTCATTAAGCGCCTACCACCGACCAAATGGTCGGCTACTTTCAGGACTTTGGTCAGCAACTTTTTCAGAAACAAGCAATTGATTTTTACAATTTTTGGAGGAAGGTTTTTTTGCCAGCAAGACAATACATGTTTTATCAACCTTTATTTGAAATGGGTAATCTAACAAGTGAGAGAATTCTTCACAGAGTATCTAAAACCCTTTAATGACCAATGTGCGCCCCTCATTCATGGTCGGCAACTATTCACTTTTGGTCGACAACTCAAAAAGATAATGACATCTGTGAAGGTACACTTTTTGTTCCTGGGCTATTTTGGGCACAAACGCATTTAAACACTAATGGGTGTTCGAGCAGTTATGTTCTGAGGAAAGAAAATAACAACCAATGTTGCAATGAAGAATTGGCCTTTTGGATACCCCTAATGTTTTGTGGTACTTACATTCAAGGAATGCAGTAGTATTAGATGATGGGGTTATTTAGTTTAGAAAGGATGCGATCTTTCGTGACTAAGATGTACTAAGTAACTTCATCAAAAGAATTTGCTATAACTTGTTAGCGGTTTGTATTAATATTTAAAAGGTAACCGTCATACTAACAAAAAAAAAAAATACAGAACTAGCAGAGTTACGAAGATAACATAAATTATTAAAGCCAGTCGGATTGCATTGAAAACAGTAACAACTTTGATAAAACAAACAATATGTGGGAGATTTCTATTGCAACAAACAATATTCGGAAATTTCCACTGACATGTACAATCGAGGTCTTCAATCGGCCCCCCATTTCATTCATAGGGTCCTTTAGAACTATGTACAAAATTAGTCACAAATGTTACAAGAATGTGTTAGTCTGTAATTCAATATTTAACTTACTCAGTCGTACAAATCATAGTCCCAACAAAGGAGTGATTGGCTACGTAGACCGCCTTTGATGCAGTGAAGTTGAGTTCTTATTAGAAGTGAATGGTGACAGTGTGGCATTTTATCAAATTGAAAGTTCATCCGATTTATTGACATATCATATGCCATTAGACGAATAGGTTTGGGTCAAAATTTTCAGTGACCATTGAAAGTATGCCTAACACGCTATGACCAACTTTTGTCATTATAACGCACAGGTTGGTGATTGGGAGTGAAATTCAAAATGAAGATACCTTTTACACTGTCATTGTGATGTGCATAATAAACCAAAGTTTTATTACCAAACGCACTTTATTTTTTCTAAGGAATTTTGCGGGAAAGAGTTCTGTGAAAATAATTGGTTGACCCCGTGTTTGAATGTTTAATAATTTTAAAGCGCACATTCTTGAAACGCTGTATTTCTGAAATTCTTGGATTCTAGATGTAATTGTAAAACTTAAATGGCGAAGCACGCTACGTTAACTGAATTGCATTCGTCTTTTTTCAGAGATGGTCGGTTACAAGTTGGGGACGAAGTGCTTATGGTTAATGGCCAAGCTTTAAAAGGATGTACTCCAGAGTACCTTGCAGATATATTGTCTTCTCCCGCAAAGATATTACAAATAGTTATCGCACGAATGGTACGTTGAAATTGCGGAAATTTCCTCTTAATTTCCGAACTGAAACATGGAGGCACCACGAGTTAATTACGATGTGAAGAGTCGAGTCAACTCCTTTTGAAAATGTAATTGACTTTTGTGACAGTTGCTTCAAGGCAATTATTTCAAATAAATAGACAAATTAATTTATTATACAACTTTCCAGTCAAGGCTAAGTTTTGCTCTAAATTGGAAAAAGACAAAACAGAGTTGATTTACAATTGCCCTCAGTGCTAATATATCTTGGCACCTTTTAGTGTAAGATAATGATCGACGCTCAAAGGTAGAGAGAATAGTACAGAAAAGCCCTTGTATATTTGTAGGTAACACTTGAACTTCCTGAGAATGACAAAAAACCTGCTGAGCCCAACCTTATCCTACCGACTGACCACCAAACGGTAAGTGAAGTTTTATGCACTCTTCACTCTCCAATTATCAGAGAAATTTCATTCAATGCATTTTCAATGAATAAAAATAATTTAATATAAGAAACACATTCTACATACAAACCAGAATTTGCAGACTATCTTAATGCACTGAATTACTAAAAAAAAGTCCTGTGGCAGAAATGTCCTACATTGTTTTTAATCAATTAAAAAATAGCAATGGAATTATTGCTGAACTTTTGTATTTCATCTGAGTGGTAAACTTTATGGTTCAGTTACTTGATATATTGATTTTAATGCAGAATATGCAGTGCGATATTTTCTGACAGTCAGAATTAAATTGGCCGCTGAATGGGGTTAATGGACGGTTGGGATAGATGCGTTAACACAAATTACGACTGTAAATATGGTTCACCTTCTGGATTTAAAACATGTCGTGACCTCTAAATTTCAGTTTCATTTGAACATTGTTTAATAATTTTCTTCCAAAACCTGTTCTTTTTAGCGTAATTTACATAATTTCTTGGCGTTAATTGTTCGACCGTTTAGCGTAGCTGCATGGACGAATATAGATTTTGATGCTAAGTAAGGAAGTCACTGTTTAATAAATTGACTAAACATGTAGTTTGGCCTCGTAGCCTTTAGCCTGTGCAATTTTACTTATTTTCTAACAAATAATCATAAATTGCGGATGTATTTAGCAAAGACCTAATTACCACACTTAGTTATAGTTACCTAGGGTGAGTTGTGGGTGTGTCAGTCATTGAACGGGCCTGGGGGTCCAGTCAGGTGTATAAATTCTTTTTTTATGTGGATTTTATATAACTGGCTCGGGAGTTACTACCTTATTGCCAAATCAAACATAATTTCATGTTGAAACCGTCTTTCATAGGATAATTTGCCAAAGGGATTAAGAATATACTTGCTACAAGATTCTGTATTTGAACCCTCTCGAACTGTTTATTTATTTTTGTATAAATCCGTGTTGCAAACTTCTCTCAGTGTTTGGACACGGCTACTCTTTGGCAAGAAAGGTTGCGAGTTCATTTTACAATATAAACCTTATGTAAACGTTTAAGTGCTTTGTATGTGTCAAGAAGCTTTACTGTCTAATAGCGTAAAAGAACACTGCCTACTGAAATAAATTCCAAGCTAACTCTAATTTGATGGACAGATTTATGAATTGCCTATTTTGTTACAGTATTCCATTAAGGATACTTTGTAACAATTGTTTGAATAAGAGACACAATAAAGTGTGGAATATTATGGAAATGTTGGCACAGATGTAGTAGGGTATGCTCTTTGAGGTTGACGTCTATGATGGGTATACAGCACTGGCACTATGCGGGAGAGTAAAGGGCACAGTGCCGACGATCCAGCTAACCATCAGAGGCCTATGTCCCCTGAAATACCTACATCACCACCTGTTCACAAGTGTATGGGATTCTTGATGTATCCACAGGACAACATCACCGTTGATTACGAGCAACTAGCGGAACAGGACAGACAACTTCAACGCCAGCAACTAGAATCACTGTATCTTCCAGGCCTAAGACTTTCTGACGGCAGCAGAGATGAAAACCTCAAACAAGAGGAGCTGAATATGGAAGTAGAAACAGCAACAAGAGACATGCCATCCTCTTTCTACCAGCACCTTCCAGATTGGGATAAACAAAATATGTTACAGACAGGTAGGTCTCGATTACATGATACTGTGTTCTTATTCCGCGGAGGAACGTTTGCTCTTGGAATGTATCGTATCTCAATTACACTTTGTGAAATATTGTTTCTTGCGGTTTTTATACAAATGAAAAATTTGAAGACTGTTACATCGAGATTGGTATGCCTTGGTCATTGACCTTGTGTTAAAACAATTGACATAGTTTGTAAAGCAAATTTAATTCGTAAAAGCCCACAGGTGGATTATCCCGTCATTTCAAAGTCGGGATCACACCTACATAATTACAAATTTCATGTGCATGTTGGAAATAAATTTTAATAACGTTTCAATAATTATCTCTAAGGTAAAGTGGTAGAACTACGGAGAGTGAGGCTTGAGAAGAAAATCGGTGGCAAAAGCTTAGGATTCAGCATAGTGGGAGGCGCTGACTCTGCCCGGGGAGAAATGGGTTTCTACATCAAAACTATCTTCCCAACAGGGCTGGCTGCCGACGCTGGTAATCTCAGAGAAGGTAGTATTACTCCGCACTTAAGACAAAGCTTATTCAGTGTTATCAAACCTGTGATCTATATTACCAACACAATACCAAGTGTTCTGCAAAACTCCATAGATAATGTATATCTGGGCATTACCAAGGTGTATAAAAACTGAAGTGGCTAGAAGAGAGTATGTACATGAATTAGATGGGTCAGAAAATATATTTTTTACAAAGATAGATATTGTAGGTTACATTACAGTTTCAATCTGTTATGACATTACACAGGTGACAAGATATTAGAAGTCAATGGAGAATCAATTGACGGATTAACGCATCACGAAGCCATCGCAAAGTTTAAGCGAGTCAAGTGTGGAAGCATAGACATGGTGGTCAGAAGTCGAACTCCTAGTCCTTTCCCTAGGTAACTATTGCACAGTAAAGTCGCTATCATACTACTAACAAATTTAAGAGGTGAAAGTGTCATGCGGGTGACGGGGGGGGGGGGGGGGTCAGTCTGAAGGATGACCTGCCAGCCAATGAGGTGGCCTGACTGCCAGACATAAGTT
>JBCAUI010524943.1:0-11660 GCA_038406195.1 Haplosyllis anthogorgicola | reverse complement strand
TTAGGTCAAAAATCATTCTTCCAAGCTGAAGATGACAGTATGATACTGTCGAAAAGTACTTACTTGTAAAGTAAATCGCTATCGGATTGACATGAATTCCTCTACTCATCATATTTTCTTTATGTTCAGAGCTAATTACTTTCCATTCATACTAAAGCCAGACAATATTGATTTTATCAGTCCAAGAAGAACGTGTTAATTAGATGGGTACAGAACATATTCTTCATTAGTCCAATACATAGAAAGGTGTAAATGAAATATCTTTTAATATCCTAAAATAGACATGAAGCGGTCAGGATTACATGAATTTACAACAGACGCTAAAATGCTAAGAACACAGAATTATTACAATACAATACAATACCAAAATACCAATGACAACCAGTGTTGTCATGGTGACGTGCATAGCCAGAAAACGTAAGCACCTGAACTTACACGAGAATATTTCACAATCTCTGAAGAAATGAAGGCAAAGCAAAATCTGAAATATCTAAAGATCTGCTTGCACAATTGGCAGTGATTGATAGTGCATAAGTCGAAGACGTTGAACTGAAAACTGGCATCACAAGTAACTAGAAGGCAAGAGAAACGGTCAATCACTGCAGGAGAACTCAATGCTCCCCAGTCTGAAATATTGATAGAAGCAGAAAACTTTACTTTATGGCAATAATAAAAGAGCTTCAGATATTTTATCATCAATACCGAGATTCCCCCAAAATAAGCACAGGGTCACTAATTGAGGTGGGTCTCATATTAAAATAAGAAAACGTTGCATCCATATGAGCCCATGGGTTTCAACTCAGGAATCTAAAACATGAAAGAAAGATTCAATTCTTAAACACAGTTAAATCACTATCTTGCATTGTACGTTTATTTGTGTATTAGTTATGGTTCTAGTTTTAGTTGCCATAAGCTATTTTACCGCATTATTCAAGACTTGTAACAACTGAAATAAATAATTGCAAATAGGACCTTTTCCTGATTCAATCCAGATGCATGCTAAAAGGTCACTTTGTATACCTCATGGGCTTACTTTTGGATTTTGCATGTTTTGCCCCAACAGGAGCTCATGGGTTTCTAATATACTGGGCTTATTTTTGGGGATTTCCTGGTAGTTTTCCGAAGGACAACTATGTATTCTTGTCTTTGTGCTCGCACTTCACACACACACACACACACACACACACACACACACACACACACACACACACACACTGTTAAGCTAGTATTAGCAACAAAGAGATGACAGTAGCTGAAAGATTATGTTTCATATGTCGAACACCGTAACATGATGACTGGTTGAAGCTGCTCATCTTTAATGCTCACAATTCTTGTATATCTTCCAACTGAGACAGGAAACTGCGTTACAGGCATCAGAAAACTAGTACTTCTTGATACAATGGAAAACTTCAATACGAGTTGTGATGTTGCGAAACAGAAATACATCAGAAGACAAGATGGTATTGACGTTAACATGGAAAACGCCCACGTTTCGGATGAAGTCCCTCCATCTGAATCTGAGTCCGGTTACTCCAGTACAGATTATGGAAGCAATGGGTCTGCGGATACTGTGGGGAATTTGAAAAAGTTTCCCGAAACTGTTCCGCGTATTGCGACTCCAGATTCACCAGTGCCTCTTGTGAGAAGAACCAAATCAGATGGCGTGTCTCAGATGGTGGCTGGAAGAAGCAGGAAAGATCTGGCATGTCAGAATTCTGTGCCTGCGAGGAAAGTTGTGACATTCACTAGGCAGGACCAGGTGGTCTACCGAGCGCCTCGGATATGCCGCACCCCGACCCCTTACGCCAGGCTTGACAGTGGAGACATAGAGGGAGAATTGGCTGAAGGAACACCTTCTGCGGATGAGAACTGCATCCATCCAACTGCCAAGTGCATAATGTCTTCTCCTCCTAATCTTGAAAACAACTACTGAGTTATATAGAGTTGTGTATACGGGCAGACGCGTACAATATAAAACGGGTTTCTAAAATGTTTAATTTAGAAGGTTTTGTTTAGAAATGTAAATAGCTGTCAGCTAAGAAAAACAAAATGAAAAGAAACAGACTGTCTTCAAAGATGGAGTGGGATGATATTTCAATGGATACACTTGTGACACTGAAATATGAATACTTTTGTACATACTTGACACTGAATGTATGGAATTCTTTGTCGATTTCTTTAACTTTATGGATATTTCATGAGGATTTATATTAAAATTTAAATAATGATAAATTATTGTAGGATGTCTTAAATATATATTTTGTATTACCATGCCATTCGAAAATCACGATCAACTCAAGTTAAATGTCACAGTTAGAAGAGTGGAGCCAGGGAAATGTTTCCTGTGTAAAGTAATGCAAAATTATTTATTCCGTCAACAGCTTTATTTTATTTAGTTTCCTTCTTTGCTGGGTTACTTTGGGAGAAGAAAACCAAATGTACGTTTTAATTTTTACGTTACAGGCACAAAACATTTGTAACCACGGTAACATTATTGATCCCAAAAATTCTTAAATAAGCACCCTGGTGTGAATCCGCTAAAATAGCAATATAAAATTGAACAGAAGATGTAATTAAGATTTCAAATTTCAAATTTGTAATTCTAATATTAATGAAAACGATATCATAATGGGTTTTTTGTGAAAGATTTCACGACAAAATAGTTGTGCATACATTATTCGTAGCTGTTCACGTGGCAAGTGTCGTGACCCTGGTGTTATGTACAGACTGGTTTTAGAAAAGATTTAGTTACTTCAAGAAAATATTTTTGCACACATTGGTATTTTTCATTAAATTCTTTTCAGAAGCTATCGCAAAATCTGATGGCATTCAACACAAAAGCATGTTACAAAGAGAGAGAGAGAGAAAAAAAATTACGTTTTCAAAAAGCATCTTCGTGACCGTGGATGAATTGCTGATATGATTCCAGTATCTAATATTTATGTAATGGTGAAACAAGGTTATTGTGAAGCTCCCTATTTAGCACATGAAAGTAATTCCAGTCATTATAGTCTGTAGACCTGCATAATAAAAAGGTAAAGGTATCACTCAATGGTAGTCTGAATTAACTGATGGGTCCTATTACCCCCAGCAGAACTGGTACCAAAATTCAGAACGCTTGGGTGAGCGTTGGGTAGAGTCTTTGATTGACTACCCATCACTCCAAAACTGGGGTACAGCGGGACTCGAACTCCCGATTTCTCGATTGGGGGACGAAAGCCGTTAACCTGGAATTTGAGCAGACTGTAGGGGTGCTAAGCTGTCAGCTATGCTGTACCACGCTCGAAGCAGTCATTAGCAGGCGCCAATCACATTCGAAAAGAAGCCTTTCAGAGTACACAGATGCCTCCCACGCCGACCGCTTATCAGAGAATTTAACAATTCTAAAATTTAAACGTTTATAGTCATTCTGCACGATGCGAACGAGAAACATTAACATTGTGCATGAAATGTGGTAAAATAATGCCGAAAATAATGGGGCCACAACGCTTTGTCTTGTGTCATATTATGTGGATATATAATATCGGTATTCTACGGGATTGAATATTTAGCGCATGATAAAATTTCATACAGTTCTTAGGCCGTATTCTGTACTGAGTAATAACTGCTAACATTAAAACACAGATTTGTGACATCGTATTATTATACATGATATGTACTGGTAGTAAATGGATATCGAGTCAATCTAGGCCGTCCATTATTAATCATACATTAGACTATATCATATTGCACCAAATGAGATAAGTGATATTTGTAAAGATACAACTGAAAGGACGAAAGGACACCAGTGTAACAGCCAAATGAAAGATTGCTCTCCATGAACCAAATGGCTTTATCATTTTCAAACATTTTACACCAGACTTTTTTATTTGTTGGATTACGTTTCCCGCCACTCCCAGAAATCAAGAATTGTAAAATAATATTAATCTGAGCCCAAATAACATGAAATTGTAACTTTCCGTTACCCCCATTAAACATCATTTGGAAAAGTTATATTTCAATTTCATGAATTTTAATCAAAAATACAAAAAAGTACATCAAAGGCAATTTATTTATCTTTGTTCCAATCGCTGCTCTCAAAAATTTTCTCTATTGATACGTAATCCAACAAATAGAAAACTGACTCACTGAAGAAAAATTATCCATATATGCTTTGACCGAAGGTTTTAATGAACTTATGCTTTGACAATAAAATGGGTCGAAAATTTTGAGACTTATGTCTCAAATTTAGGATTAACAAGTATTAGCCTAGTCACGTCTAAACGAGATATTACCTTGTCAATTTGTTTATTTACCTTTTTAAATGAACTTGATGAAAAATAGCTTTAATTTATAATTTATTTTTAGTTTTGTAAACATGTGTAATGAACATAATTTTTGTTAAATGTAAGAGTTTAAAATGAAATTGTTTCGATTGTTTGCTTTGGTTTTTAAAAATCAATGACACTTTATTGAAATTTATGTAGATGGTAAAATGTATTTATTGCGAATGAGTTACCCTATCATCCTTCCCTTTGGAATAAGTCAAATTTTGTTTTCATACAATCGAATCGACAAGATTATATCCCTTTTTGACGTGACTAAGCTATTGTCGAAGTTACTCGACGAACAGGATACATATGGTGGAAGTGATTTGTTGGGACTGTTACACCAACATGTTACATGTATAACAGTACAATACTCGTGATGTTTAACCCCTTTGATACCAAGGGCAGTGCTGCGCTCCCCTGGCCCCCCTAGGTGATATTTGGACCCAGGAGGACCCTCAGGACCATATTTAGCCCAAAAGTGAGGTTTTAGAAATAAGCATAAATGGACTGGGCTTTAAAAAGTGGCCCATTTTTTTTCACATGTTCCCCCTAAATAGGGATTAACGGGGATAACAGGGGGCAGTGCCCCCTCATCTCCAAGTAAAATCTGATGTTTTCAAATCTTCAAGCATGTAAATCTAGAGGTATCTACAACTTGGAAATGCCTCATGGTCAACACAGTAGAGAACCACCCTCACTAGCTGCCTGGCACCAAATAAGGTCCCAGTCAGTGAACACACTAACACAAGTAACAATTAAAGTTACACTTTTGAGGTAAATTTTGGAAAAATCAAGGGTGTAAGCCATCTTTAAACAAGTGTAGTGGCCATCTGGAGACCAGCTCACAAACCAAACCTGGTGCTGTTGAAAACCCTATGTGTAACCTGACCCATGCTTAACACGTAATTCTCGTAACATAATTTAATGGTGACGATTGCCTCCAATTACCATGCCCCCATTTCTCCTCTTAAAAAGCACTATTTTGCAGGAACCTAGGGTGTCAAAATGGTTAATACAATCATAGAATTTTTGATTATGGTTCACTTGTATCTCTTCAGTCAATGCATTTTGAAGCGACAGTGAATCAAATGAAACGTTCGAGAAAAACTACTTTTAATGTATGCAATGGATAAACCACTAAAATATTCAGTAACATCGGCTATTTGAGTTACAATGCTGTTAGTCAAAATCAGAGACGGAAAAGTGAAAATCCACAACGCAAATGAAGTCGGCCAACAGAACTGATTTAGATCTAGGCAACCGCATTGTGACAAAGATAGACCTACGAAACGGAAACTCTCAGATGCACGATACATTCAGTTCTTCAGAGTTTATAACTTGGTCGTGTCCATCATGTGAAAACATTACTTGGGTTTCATTTCATTTTTTTTTTCAAATTTTGGGACGACTATTTACACACAGTATTCATTCTTTTTGTGCTGATTTATATACATACAAAGTGTAAAGATTAATTCAGACTACCGAAAGGTTCATCTTCACGGCTGTAAAATCACATACCCTGTTCTGAACAAATAAAGGGATATTTTAAAGTATTTCAACATTTAAAAATTTTCTAAATTTCAAACTTATATTATAACAAGAATGCCTTCCAATCAAAGGCCGAACCACCCGCTTCGCAAATAGTCATTGAAATGAAAATAGTAACTAAAATGCAAATAGTTATTAAAACATGAAAAAATTACAAAAAAAATCTAGAAATTTGACTTTCAAATGACCTTGACCTTCAAATAACCTTGACCTATATTTTGACCTTGACCTCATTTACTTGTCTCAAACATCATAGCATGTGATATTAGTAGACAACACTAAAAATTATGACACTTTTTACTGCTGTAACCTTGAACTTAACCCAATGACCTTGATACTCAAACTTGACCTAGATATTATGAAGATGTACCATCATACCAAAAATAAAGTTTCCAGGTCAAGCGGCTCAAAAGTTATAAGCCAGACAGACAGACGGACAGACAGACAGACAGACACACACACACACACACACACACACAAATACACACACACACACACACACACACATATACACACACACACACACACACACACACAAGACTGAAAACATTACCTTCCCGCATACACAGGTGGCAATAAAACAGAAAAACATTGTTAATACAAATGCTGACCTGATGTACCTAAAAGTGAATTCATTGCAATATTGTTATGCAAACCTAAACTATCTTTTAGTTGGGATGTGGCGAATGTGATCACATGATTTAATGAACAGTCGGTGAATAAATAAGTTGTCTTGTGCAGAAGTAAAAAGTATTTTGTTTGATGTTCAAAAATTCCTCGTTCAGTGTGTGTAACACGGTTCGTTCACCTCATTTTCTCTCTTTCAAGGCAACAAGTTAACAATAAGTAATGGACGTAAAGCAGAGACAAGTAGTGAATACTACCAGTACTACCCACTGGCAGATCCAGGGCTCACAGCAGGTGCACCCCTCCCCCACGGCCAGAATTTTTTTTCATTTTCATGCAGTTTTTGCCAATTTCCCCCCATTTTTAGGGGGGGTTTCAAAAAAAATTGGGTTGGTGCTCCCCTATGGGAAATCCTGGATCCAGGCCTGCTACTAGTAGGTACTTCCAGCACACAAGTAAGTTCCTTGCAATAGGCTGGTTTTTACCACTTTGTTAGACGACCACCCATGTACACAGTACTAATCAAGTTTACAGTTGTTAAGTTACCTCCCCAAAGAGCCATTTTCACTGACTCCTCTGAATGTAGGAACTACTAAAGGTTTAAAATTATCAATTTACCTGTTTATGCGCAGAAATCATAAGAAAACTTCTCGTCTTGTTCTACGTGTCTCACAAACGAAACTGCGTGTGTAGCAAACAAATATGGATAACTGGCACCAAGAACAATCAGAGCGAAAACCGTAAATCTCAAAGTTACATTCAATAGCCTTTCGGCGTTCTTGCATGCATGGGAGAGATGCCAACATATGATCAAGACTTGTCGCATATCTTTGTATCTTTTCATATTGTTACCACCCGTTTATGTGGGAAGGTAATGTTTTCAGTCGTGTGTGTGTGTGTGTATGTGTGTGTGTGTGTCTGTCTGGGCTATAACTTTTGAACTGCTTGACCTAGAAACTTAAATTTTGGTATGTTGGTACATTTATACGAATATATACTCAGGTTTGTCCCATGACCTAATGCAGTGGTGGTAGATTTGGTCGAACAGCCTAAATGTTAGCATCAGAATATGGCCGGGAAGTATGTGTTGATTTGCTGATCAAAGCAGGAGCTGATGTGAATACATCTGATAGCAAGTATGATACAACAGCATTGCATTTGGCAGCTGCAAATGGTTCATGCGAATCAATGCAGCTATTAATTCAGGCAGGAGCAGATGTGAGGAAAATAGTAAAACAGCTGTGATGTTTGCAGCCCAGAATGAACAAGAAGACTGCTTGCGTTTTCTCACGGAATTAGGGCTTGATGTGAATCAAATAGATGAAAATGGTGAAACTGCGTTATTTTGTGCTGCAGGTGATGATCGTGACAAATGTTTGAAACTTCTTATAGAAACAGGAGCTGATGTTAATGTTATTGATAATCACGACGAAACGGCTCTGATAAAAGCAGCACGCAGTGGTGCAAAAAGCTGTGTTCAGATTCTCATTGAATCAGGAGTTAATGTGAATAAGGTTGATGCAAAAGGTGATACTCCATTGATACTTGGTGCTATCTATGAAGATTCCACTTGCGTTGATTTGTTGTTAAAAGCAGGAGCTGATGTGAGCAAAGCTAATAATCTAGGACAGACGGCCTTACAGATTGCCGCTAAGTATGGAAGTGCCAAATGTGTGGACAGTTTGATACAAGCAGGAGCTGATGTGAACAAAACTGACAATGATGCATGCGGTCCCTTGTGGTATTCAGTTCTGTACAGAAATTTTAAAACTATCAGGTCACTTCTAAAAGCCGGCGCACTTGTCAACGTAAAAAACAATCAAGGTAAAAATGCAATCACCACTCACCTGTCTAATTTTCCGGGAGTTTCCGTGCGACAAGATATGATGTTTCTTTATGTTGCTGGAGATCAAATAGATGGCACCACTGCTGTTGTACCTGCTTACTTAAAGTTTCAAAAAGATGACGTCATGAGTTTAGTTGACGCATGCAGGGACGTCATAAGGAGACATCTTATCGAATTAGACACGAATACGAATTTGTTCCAAAGAATTCCTCGGCTTGGTCTTCCGTCTTCTGTGACGTCATATCTGCTGTTTAATATTACTCTGGACGACGACAACGAGGATGATGATAGTGCGAGGATGTCCTTTTGAATTCAATTCAATTCAATTAAATCCTAAATGTTCTTAACCGTTTAAAGGTACAATGCATTCCCTTAACCGTTTAAAAGCGCAATGCACTCCCTTAACCGTTTAAAAGCACAAGGCAAAAGTACAATTCATTCTACTTAACTCGAGACTCGAAAATAAATCCACCCAGAATTCTATTCAGGGAATACCACAATAATGAGACAAAATAATAGTGACTGGCCAATACCTGGCAAAATGGTGCTGTCTTTACCTTAGCGATTTTTAATCTGACCTTTTGAAAAATAAACATTAAACATCCAGAACATAAATCCAATTTCCGTTCTTATCTTCATTACTATCATTTTTCCCAGTTGATTGGTTTTAATCTTATGTTAAACGGTATAACCAAAGCACAAATTATACAATTAAAGTATGAAAGAGGTATATAACGTTGCATAATCATTGGCGGACCCAATATTTCTTTTACGGGGGAGGGGTTCCCAATCTTGGGACACGCCGGGGTTTTTTTAAGCTGATTTTTGAGTAAAAATCGCCAAAATGGAATGAAAATGAGGAAAAATTGAGCCGCAGGGGGAACGCAAGCCTCTAGCTCCCCCTGTCCCCCCCCCCCCGGATCCGCCAATGATAATTAATGTTAGAAACTGATAGAAAATCGACTCTTCCAACATTTGGTTCTGTTCAGTAAATTATTTACAATTTTAAATATTTAAAGTCCAATTTGCCATCACAGAGGCATGCTCTAAAAATACTTCAATGTAACCTACTTATTAAGCGTTCGGCACACATTAATGTTGCATCTTTATTGAATTAATGGCATTAATTTAGGGCAATGAGTATTTTTTTTAACTTTCCAGGAGAGAAAGAATAGCACGCAGGCTGAAAGATAAACTCATTTCTCTCATCATAAAAATTGATTGGACTGGGGACGGGGTAAAAAGCACATGGTATTTCTTGTTGACAGTCCACTGTACAGACTGGAAAGCCATGAATACATGGATCCATCACAAAAGAGAATGGGGGTAACATTTTATTGGCCTCTCCTGGGTCATCAAACTTGGTCTTGGTGGCGGTCCAATCAAATACAAATCGGATAGAACCAGGTGAATTCCTTGTGATTAGTTCTTTTATTTTCAGCTGTATAAGCAAAGGTCGTTAGTGATGAATAAGCAGCAAAGAAATCGAGCCCTCTACACTGCAGCACGGAACGGACGCCTTGAAAGTGTGCAGAAACTGATACGCGAAGGAGCTGATGTGAACACGACCAATAAATACGGCTACCCAGCACTGATAAGAGCCGTACAAAATGGGCGTGACGAATGTGTAGCTGTACTACTGGAGGCAGGAGCTGATGCCAATATACATTCTGGCTTAAATACGGCTTTGACAACAGCAACAAGGTCTGGCTTTGACAAATGTGTAGACCTAAAGGCAGGAGCTGGTGTGAACAAGGCTGATAGTTTTGGTTTTAGTCCTTTGATGTTTGCAGTAGAGAATGGTCATGACCAATGTGCGGATCTGTTGATAAAAGCAGGAGCTGATGTTAACACTGTTGGTGAAAATGGTTTGACATTGTTGTCAGTTGCAGCAAAAAAAGGATTCAACAAATGTGTAGAATTATTAGTAAGAACAGGAGTCGATGTGAACCAAATTGATAAAATGGGTGACACAGCATTGATTCAGGCAGCCAGAAAAGGGTATAATAAATGTGTGGATGTGTTAATAGAAGCAGGAGCTGATGTGAATAGAAAAGTACGCAGTGGTCACAATGCACTCAAAGAAGCAACAGAGTATGGTCACTATCAGTGTATACAAACATTAATAAAAACAGGGGCCAATGCGAAAACTATCACTCGAGCTTTGTTTCTTGCAATTCAGAATTGTCATGTAAAATGTGTAGATGTGCTAATAAAGGAAGGGGCTGATGTGAATAAAAGCAAGAATGATGGCGACACACCTCTACTTTATGCAGCAAAGATAGGAGACCGTGTTGAATGCGTTTATTTACTTCTGCAAGCAGGAGCTAATGTGAAATCCACCAGTAAAAGTGGTTTAACAGCCCTAATGCATGCGGTAAACCACAAGGACGAAGTGTGTATTGATGCCCTAATCAGAGCAGGATCTGATTTGAATGCAGTTGATAAGGATGGAAAAACAGCAGTAATGCATGCAGCAGTGTGTGAACACAGACAGTTTTTACTACAACTTCTAGGTGCAGGAGCTGATGTGAATGTTAGCAATAAGTGGGGCACAGCATTGATTATATCTGTACGGAATCGCCATATTGAGTGTATTGAGTTATTGCTCAAAGCAGGAGCTGATGTGAATATAACTGGGGCTGATGGCTAAACAACTTTACATTATGCCTCCTCAGATGGAAACTACGATTGTCTTCGTCTCCTTCTGAGCCGTGGTGCTCATGTGAATAAAAAGAATACACATGGCCAAAACGCATTGACGAACTATTTGAACGAACGTTTACCCCAGGAAAAGATTGTAACGTTGCTGTATGCTGCTGGAGAGACTGTAGATGGCACCGCCGTGAATCTGCCTGATTGTCTTAAAGACAATGATGTAAAGTTTCGTCTTGAGAACATGTCTAGAGTAGCAATACGCAAACATCTATTGGACCAGAATGCACACAAAAGCTTATTCACTACGGTATCACATCTCGCTTTGCCGTCTCCGTTGGCTGATTATTTACTGTTCAATGTGTCACTTGATGATAACAAAAACGATGATGATGATGATACACAGGATGCTGATGATGAGAAAGAAATAATAGAATCCAGTAGTGATTTTTTCGTGCACAGAGGACCTCAAGGTTGTGCGCAATTTGTTGTTTCTGTTGGTGATGTGTTCAGTGATGCCGAGGATGATGTGGGTATTCTTTCCACGGATGATGATGATGATGATGATGATGATGATGATGTCCACACTGAATATAATTAATTGTCTGTCGAATGACAGAGTATGTGGTCGTCCGCCTAAAAAACTTGTAAAAATAGAAACCAAGACAAAACGA
>JBCAUI010524932.1:0-11660 GCA_038406195.1 Haplosyllis anthogorgicola | reverse complement strand
TTCAAAATGTGTTAAATACAGTTACAGTTACAATAGCTGGTTTTCGTTTGATGTTGAGATTAGACTGTAGTTGGGGCTAAGTTAAGGGTGACATCATATATCGATATTTCGACCAACTTTCCCTGCTTATATTGATTCCGCTTATATCGATATCCCGCTTATATCGATATTTTTTTCCGCGCCAAAAATATTGATATAAGCGGGGAGGAGTGTAGTTGTTTCCATTATCCATATTGTGCTCAGGTATTAGTAAACACTTACAAAACAAACTAGTATTTTGATACGGATCAGTGAATCAATGTGAACAAACCACTACCTTTTCTATTAACAAATTAAATTATGTTCTTGACATTTACATGGATATTTTAGTTCATCTACACAGTTTACCACTTGCCCAATGCTTCCCTTAAGTATCTTAGAAAGATTGATTTCACTCGCGAAACTTAGGAGCAAAAACCGGGATACTGATTTTGCAATACATCGTACTATCAGAAAGTGGTAGACAGCAAGGCTAAAGTATCTGACAACGGCAAGTCACTCAACTAGATCTATATATTAATCACTCTACGAGTTACATCTCGGAAAAAACCCTTCTGTAACCTTTACATATATACAACTCGTAGAGACCAAAGTCAGGTTTACAAATAAATAATATCGAGTAATTTCAGGTTGATATATTGTACTGATTAAATTGGAATGGTGGCAGAAATCTGACAGCAGGGAAATATATGAACATGGTACACACCAGCAAGTGAATCAAATCCCAGCGTAATTTTGATTCGTATTTAGATCTACCGCCGCGTCGACAAGTGTGTCATGTGAGGACTTTTTCCGTGCAGTGAACAAAACGGAATGTGCACAGTAGAAGGTACCTAGTTCTGCCTCAAGAAGACCACCCTTGTTGCGGTGATAAAATAGCCAAGAAACGAAGCAGTTGCGTTTCTTAAGTGTTATCTATTGGGAGATCAAAGATAGAGGCAATCGTAGTAAGAGGATCCAGGGAGTATTACTCGCACATAACTAGCTGGCACATTAGATTTGTTTGTTAGGCTAGTGGCAATGAAATGCTGGCTAAGTGACAGATGCCTCGTAGCAGAGGTCTGGACACGTGCCTGTTGCCCAGCTTCAAACTTCCCTGAAAACTCGTTGCATGTTTGCTCTAGATGAGGGGCTGTTGCACATTTCTAGGCTACTTCTAGGCATTAGCAGTGGATAGTCGTGATGCCCAGCTGCCAAAGCCAACTCCAGCAGCAATGCATCATTCGCCACGAACCTACGATGGTACCAAGTCACTGCCTCAACCCAAAACCCCGATTCCCAGAAACTTCGGCAAAGCTTCACTCAGTACTCGGCTTAACTAGTCATCCCCATAAATACTGATTCTTCTCAGAGACATTTACGAGTGCCGGCCCGAGACTCAACCTAGCTTCCTTCTGCCGAACTTTCCTCCTTAGCATGTGTAGGTACTTGCGAAGAAACGATCGGAATTATAAACTACCGTTTCAAAGTCCGACACACACCGTTCGTAACCCACAACACTTCTGGGATGTACCGTCGACTTCATAAAGGCCGATGGTTATTTCGGAACAAACCTAAAACATTCATGCATCGTAAATTATGACCCTAATCTTTCGCTTTTGCCTAATCTTGCGGAGCCAACAGACTGCGCCACGACTGACAGTAATGAATTATTGTTACATATCGAAACTGAATTAGAACCAGGGAAGAATTTTGCAAAACACAGAAATACCAGGATCACCGACATCTGAACTGTGGACGTTAACCAATTCTCTGCAATGTTATGCAGTTCACTTTTCAACAGTTGCTCTCTAAACCGATGCCTGCAAAAGAAGAGTGTTCTAGGGTCGGGTATTTCCATGCATATTTCACCATGTATCCTGTACTACGAAATCAAAATACGGAAAACATCGAGGTAATCGTCGGATGGCGACCCCAGGAGCATTACTCATACATACCAGCCACAGTAAGTGTCTGTTTGTAGAGGAAACGTTCTTGGTGTAACCCATCAATCCTTTCGCGAATAACTGAATCCAATCGCGAATAACTGAATTAAATGTACCGTGCCAAGTCTTATTTCCACGATTAACTACATGTTTTACATGACGTCTTAATCTCAAGTCTACCTGATGACATAATCACATGAACAACAAAACTGGAATGCAGTAGGGCTACAGCTTTGATTACACGACTTTCTAAACCACTGGCACATTTTGTTCCAACAGTTCAAAATTTCATTGGGACACAACATCGAACTATGCTTCAAATACGCACAAAAAACGGTTTTGACATCGTCAGCTTTAGGTCCTCACATGTTGACCATACCAATCCCGCATGGAACATCTACTGTGTAACATACCTGACTATTGAAACAATATCATATAACAAGATGATGGTTTGAGGAAATACGAAACACAAAAGATCATGTTGTCGCGACAATACAATTCAACGCGTTTGCCATTATCATGAGCGCTTGTTTCATTACAAATACCGTTCATACCAAAGCCAAAGGACGATATTATGAATATGTTTTCTTTATTTATTCATTAAGTTCGACTCTGAAGAAAAGGCAGAGACTATGGAGTTTTACAGATCTTGGTATCCACCGAGATTAAAACCTACTGGTCTACGGCTCAGTTTTCTCATCGGCAATACGGCAAAGATATGAACTGTTATCTCGACCCTTACAGTGCCAGTCGTAATCCTTAACAAGCTGCCACGAATCTCAGTTAACGCAATATATTCAGGTTGTTGAATATTTTATGAGTCAATAGGTCCAGGAAGAAACATAAGTTAACATATCAGGCTACACATGATGCAATGAAGCCCATTGTACCAAGCGAGATAACCTTTCCGGAAATAACAGAGTTGAAAATAAGCGAAGCAACCGACTTTCACGGGTTAACAACATCAGTTCCAACATCTACCGACTGGAGAGAGTCCTTCAGATGTTAGCAGGGACTAAATGCATTACTTGCTTGGACCATCTCGACTCTCAACATATTGTTTTAGCTAGGAATAGCATCCACAACAACTAGCAGACTATGGGGCCTGCGAGATGCCCATCATTCTGCAGGACTCTTCAATGTTATGTCTGTCAGCAATACTCATTGCTACTCAAGCTGCCATAAATACAATAACGCATCGCATCGCAAACCATCGGGCCAATCACACTTATATCAACAACTGTTATGTAACTCTCCTTGAAATTAAATATCACAAGGAATCAGAACTGATGAGTTTCAGATTCACCGATTCCTGTCGGTTGGCAACATACGTAACACAAACTGACGCGAACAACGGCAGAAGAACCACTGGTTGATCTGCAGCGTGTTTCTGCCGTTACCATCGTTCTGCGTGAAAGAGGTGGGACATTTGCTTAGAACCCTATCTCTTAATTTAACCAAACCACGGCTTAGGATTTTTACTGTAGTCACGGTTGATTTAAACTCCGTTTAATACGGATCCACGCTAATTTTAAGATGTACCAATTTGAAATACGCAAAGAAGAATACGATGTCGTCTTGGTCGTCCTTAACCCATCGTGCCCTATTTAACGTTTCAGTTGAGATTACAACTAGTAATAATATTCAATATCTAATTCTGTTTTGTTCTTGGTAAATTACGTCGTTATCAATTCTTCTGTTGATTCCTCTGGAAAGCGTTTACTCTGTCTGGCACTAACGCTTATGCACCTAGTCACTCGTTCTTAGTAAGGATCAACATGTAGTAAAAGTTTATTTACAACAAGCACTCACGAGCTGTAATTATCTTTATTACAAAAGGTATCAATACACCTGGCAACTATCATCAGATGAGCACATTCAGTTCAAACTCTTGAGGAAATTTTACGAAAACACAGGTGAATTTCCTTGAAAAGCACTTGGGTTCGAGGCAGCGTTTGCAATTAACGATTCTGACGAGATAGAATTAAAGACGTCTTATCTGTTTATGTCTCTACACCGTCTACCGTGGATCCTTCGTATTTGTCTGTAAAACCGAACTAGGTATCACCATATGCCTTGTACCAATGTTTCTTTGTGGGAGAAAACTATTGACAAGTACAATACAGTTAACCAGAAGTACTTGGAACAGATATCATCAACATTTCTAAAGATGTTGGGAAAAGGACACTAAACTGGATGTTTACTCAAAAAGATACTATTTATCCAAATAGAGCAGTGAGACCATGAACCGCGGCTCGATTCTATGTTATTAATTCTTTCAAGCTTTAAACGCTTCTCGAGAATTCGACATGTTATTCTGACCTTCACGATTCGAACCCTCCCTTTACAACTAAGCGATTATGCAACTCAAAGCTGCTACTTAATCATCCAATATCTATTGTGCTTGGCTGCAAGCCCAGTAAACATTTTATGCATTCCGTTTAGGGTGACATAAGGAAAACTAACCAAATATACACTTCAAAAAAGATATATCAGTTATTGCACTTTCCCTATTCGTACAGGTCGGTTCGATTGACAAGGAAAACAATGAGATGGCTGCAAAGTACACAACCTATGTACGTACATTAATGTATGATGGGTCCTGAGATAGTGTTGGCGACACTTTAGCTACATAGCATGTTCTAGAAAGCTCCCACTGCCGCTAGTAATACAGTAGAAGAAAGCATTATTCTAGCGTTGTTCTGCTGAGTACTTACATCTTGTTCCGGTGGTTTCGCCAGACTAGATGTCGAACTGGACCGCGAACTATAACCTGAGCCAAGTCCGGATCCATAGCCACTACTAGAGTGTCCGTAACTGCTGCTGGCCCCTAGGCTGGAGCTGCCGCTATTTAGACTGCCGCTGCTGTACAGGCTGCCACTGCTTCCCCCACTTGGGTACAGATTCCCAGCGCGATCAGCGCTTACACTTCGGGGAACTGCACTACTAGGGTCAGTTGTTCCCCTGCTGCTGGACGAATAAGCTCTGTCCGCACTTGCAGTCCTATTTGTCGCTGCGGTACCACCGCTAGTCCTTCCTGCACAGGCAGCACCACTGCTACCTGTGACAGAGCTTGAACCTGAGTATCCACTTCCGCCAGCCGTTCCAGAATAAGTACTAGAGCCGTAAGACCCTGCTGGTCCATTGTGGTACGAACTAGACGAGCCACTTCCATATGAGCTCGATCCACCGTAACCGGTAGTTCCACTCACCGGATCATAAGCTGCCGCAGCTGTGCTTCCCGCATAGGGCCCTGATCCTGCGTAAGCAACTATCCCGCCTGATGACCCAGTATATCCAGAACTGGCACTTCCGTAACTGCTTGCGGATCCAGTTGAGTAGTTTGAACTGGAACCCGTGTAGGGCTGAACACTGTGTCCGAATGCTCCGGTACCAGCGACGTACGAGCCCGGGGTATAGGACGAACCTGCTGCGTAGGCACTGCCTCCCGACGAACCGCCATAGGGAACGTAGGGAGAACTTGTCCCGGCTATGGTATTGAGACTACTGCCCGAGTAACGTCCAAGGTACGGAGAGGGTGGCGCCGAGCCATAAGCACCGTAAGACATCGCAATGTTCGCGTCAAATGTTCCTCATTAAAGCTAGTTTTGATTACTTATTCTGTAAAATTTATCACAGTCCTGGTTATGTCCTTGGTTTGTTTACACGTAAAATATTTCACACTTGAAATACTGCTCAATGTATGAGGCTCAGAAGTTTGTAATACTGTTCTATGTGGAAATTAAGGTACAAACAAAAGGAATGCTTCTTACGTAACAAACAATTTTGATCAGCAAACTTTTCAAGTCTTCAGCAAATCTCTGATATGGAATTATGTTATCAAACAACGATCACAATACAAAAGAAAAATCCCTTGGTATATAAACGTTACAAACACAATGAATATTCCTTAACACTTCCAACACCAATCTGCATGAATTAGATCCAATTCACCTGTAAAATGACCAGTACAGAGCTCAAACTGTAGCAATGCCTTGCATTGGGTTGATTATAATGCCTGCTATATTACGGCTATGTTACAACAATGTAACGTAAGCGAGCTTTTGTTCCTTCGATTTCAACAGAGTACTACATTTCATCAGACTGCACTATCGTACACTCTTTCCTGTTATTTATCCGTTGCCAAATCCCCAATACTGAACGTAGACTAGTACACGACCGATAGTAAGCTAATAATAATAATTATACTGTGTCACATGTCCAATAATTTGAGGGTGTAGTACCCCTGCTTTTAAGGTAATAAATAGTCCTTACGGTCGATGTATACACCTTGTTAGTCACCGATATCTGTTCGACACTTGCAGAATTTTCCGCAAATAAAATACAAGTATAATGCGCTGGTAACTCAACCGCAACAACACAACAGACCTGTTGGCCACATCATTTAATACACTCCAGGTTTTGGCGAATCGTGAAAGGGTAAGCAGGTACTGTAGTTTTTCCGCCGCAAATTATGCTAGCTAAAGCACCGGGGATCCGAAACATTAACCTCCGATGGAAACTGATACGGTGCACATCAAAGTCGAGCTAGCCAAAGGTACAGAAAGATAACATAACAGCTCTGCGATCCAAAGCTAGTCCGAATACTTGCCCAATAGCTGCTCCCTAATTCGCTAAATAAAATTGATCACCGATGAATAAGCTTTTACTTCAGAGTGAACTCATTGAGAAAAGCAATGAATCTCTCTCTCTCTCTCTCTCTGCTCAGGAAGAAAAAAATCCGAAGAAGCAAAAAAGTCCTGTTTTAAATATAAGAAAGGGACGAATCCCAGACGCCAAACTTTATTAGTAGTTTGCGGTGTGGTACGATATGCAGTAACGTTAAGTCGACGATTGCAGGCTCCCCGTCTTGTAGATCACTGAACATAAACACAAGGTCCCTATCCGACCACCCGAAATTCAAACCTCTTGTCTCAACACTGACTTGTTACACGGCAGTTAGGTTTGTTACACGCCACCGATTGCATGCACAGATGCCTGGTGCAACATACGTCATATAAAATAATTACAATAATAATAATAATCTACTTTTTTCAATGCGTCCCAATAAACTGCATACGAGGGGAGTGTTTTGTCTGTACTTGGCCGTAATCCAGCTCGTTGCCTCAACACAATAATACACCAGTGTCCTTGATCAGCGTTGTACAACCAATACCGTCTGTTGAAAGATTTCTTCAACGCCCCTTGATATCATTTGAAATTAAGTTGTCCACTGTTGTTCTTCCAGTTTCACAAGTAGCAATAACGAAAGTACTCTGCACGTGGACGTTTAAATTCACCGCCAAATTTCCGTAAGCTCATGTGACTGTCACCTTATTATTATGTAAGCGGGTCAGCCTACGACACTTGTCCTAGATAACTGTTACGGTCTTGCAGATGGGGGTCTGATGGCGGCAGCCATTGTCCGGCAGTCTAGTTGCTGCAGCTAGCTCCAGGCCTGTCCGTCTTCTTCACTGATCTATCTGGCTCAGATACTCACTGCCAAGTTTTACTGTTACCAGTACATGCAGAAGGGAAGGTGACGGGAAGGGCGGGTTACTACTGCAGCTGCAGGAGCTGCTGTAGTTGAGGCAGAAACTGAAGTATGGATGGATAGATAATGATGGTTGAAAGGATCCACAAGAGCTTCATCCTGGGCAGGCACATCGACAGCATGGAGAAGTCCAAAAATCTGTTCTCAAATTGAAACTGTCAACATTAGGCACCGAACATCTGATTGACAGGTCGTTCTCTTTTACGTAGTCAAGCGGTTGACCGTTTTTGGAATTTGCATCACCACAGAAGATGTCAACGCAGCACTGATGAGCAACATGCCTTTGATTTAAGATTCATAAAGATCATCGATTTGATCGTTGAGCCACTGTCAGTTTACTACACATTCATTAATCTCAGGAATGGAGAACCTGAAGGAACTGGAGGTGACTGGGTGATGAGAAATGCTAGTGATTACACAATACCGAGTCACCTGTTACTCAAAGGTCTGGTTCCGGGTCTGTAAAGATAGCCAGGTAACGGGCTTGAGTCGTACTCAGTCAATAAGACACTGGAGGAGGAGGCTGCGGAGCAGGCTTTCGGGCTCCAGATCCTCCTGGTATACCAGAGTTAACCAGTCTTACCAGCAGCAGACGGCCTACTTGCTATATAAAGCCAGCCACTAACAGCGCAGGCTTTAGTACTTTACAGTACATCAATTATCTCAAGCATGCCAGACTCCTGTAGTCATCCCGTACTCAGTAACCATGGTGATAACAGAGATAATGTTTAAGAATCCCCCTCCCTCCTGAAAATTTCTGCACCCTCCTCCCTGACCTTTTTCTGAACAGGAGTACACCCCCTACTTCAACTCTCACCGGGTCTGTACAAATAAACAACTGCTCCCATGTCACAACTCTTTTAAATTATGTGTATCTCTCCACCAGGTAAACACAAACTCACCTGGATCTATACTACAACACAGCAACACTGTTGTTACATAAAAAACTGCTTAACAACCCAAAAAGACAACCTTTGCTGATCTTTTAATGTCAAACAATGCATTAATCTAAACACCAGCATGATATATTCTCTGCCACAAAATAAATGACAAAATAATCCATTTGCGTCAAATGATCTGAAGTCTATCGTTCCTCCATGACTTAATTCTGTCAATCTTGAAAATTGTGTGACCTACAAAATCCGATTGGAATTGCAGCAGAAAAATACTTATCAACCTTAGGAATAAATATTTCGGAAAAGGAATGTCGTGTGAGAAGCCGCAAATGGTTCACTGGCCTACACCTGGCACCTTTAAATCTGTTGACCTACATCCTGAAAGACTCAAGGTTGAATTGCAACGGGAAATGCTGACATCTTTCTCTTGTAATTTCACCTGCAGCACAACAGTAAAACCTCCACAACTATAAACCACGATCAACTGTTCCGACTACAGTCTTCTGTCTGCACCTATAACCTCTAATCACTAGCAATAATTTTTGACGAAAAGTTGGGGGAGAGACCTAAAAATACTGGCATAAGATACCAAAATAAACGCTTTGTTTTCAAATAGTTCTTACATCACAGCGCACATGATGCAGACAGACAGACACAGACAACATTATAAAAACCCCAGATGAAAAACACAGAACATGCAAAAAAAAAAACCCCACACACACTGGCAGAGAAGAAACTCAATGCACTGAGAAACCTTGAGAAGAAAAGATTAAGACAGAAGAAGGGTCTACGGATATCTCTATGCATGTTAACTGCTGATAGGTAATTGTCCAAAATAACCATCCTTCCTTTGCACTTACTGCTTGCATAAACATACTGCGTCAATGTGATCTTTTCTCATACGACTAACTCGGATGCTATTCCATTATCGTTATTGTTTTGTTTACCTGTACTCATTCCGCATAACACCACAAACAATTTCAACAATTTTGATGATGGAATACGCTTTGACTACACCTGATCACCTTCAACGGCAAACTTCCACTTCAACATTCAGAAAATACTTGATATCTTTTTTATTTTCCATACTGTGCTGAAATTCTCATGCATGTGATTTTTTGTTAAAGTCTTTGCTTCATTTATCCAACTGCACACAAAGGGTCTTTTCTTATCTGGGTCTCTTGAACTATTCGCCCCAACATGCATGACTTTCGGAATACATCGTAAGAATTTCCCGATACTTGATTTACCATAAGTGGTAACCTCTGAAAATCAACCAGTGTCACCAAACAATAAATCCGCTCCCACAGCCCACACAGGCCATAACCTTCACTAGTTTACAACTTGTAATTGTTGCCTATCACACTACACGTATGTTAGTGTCTTGTTAAAGTGCATTACTTCTCAATAAAGTACATATCACCCTATAAATTAAATTGATGCATATATTTGGCAAGAGGTCAGTGCGCTACAAAACATAATAACAACTTTCAATCAACGAGACTTGGTACCTTTCCAAAACATTCCAGCTACTCTGTCACCAACAATTTTTAATCGCCCCTTTCATTGAAAACTGAGAAAAACAACTGAAAGGTATCTGCACTTACCAATGATATCAAATTGCTCATCCTCTCCACTAGCAATTAAAACTAATTTCCTACGAATTTTTAATTTTATCCATTGCACTCTGGTTGTATTTAGTTTCAATGGATAAAATTAGCGGCAAGCAAAATTTGAACGACCCAAGTAATAGTTTATTAGGGTTTTGTACCAAATACATCACATCACTTTCTACGAAACCAAGTCATTTGGCAAAATTTGTTTACCCTTGATAGGCAATTTCAGTCTTAGTAATTTAAATGTACCATCTTCTAAAGATGACAAGTCAAGCTTATAAACTGGGGTTCTATTCCAAAATTGTCAGCGCCAGAAAGTTTTTCAAATACACAACTACAAGCTAGCAAGACACTAATTATGTCATTTTGGCGGCTGCCAATTTATTTAAATAGGCTAAATAATTTTTTGCCCCATTATAGCACTTTTTTCTAAACAGGGCTTCCAAACAAGTTATATCATATTATCTAGCACATGAGTAACATTATTAAAGGCCATTTTAAATGTTGAGCTCAACAAAGCAAACTAAAAAGGGAGTCTGGGTGTTTCTTGGGGCGTTAAGGATGTTTGTCATATGGTACCTAATTGGGGAAAGCATGTGTTTCTTTCATATGAAACTTCTGATATCACATATTCTTGAATTGGGAAATTCCATTTTCTCCTTCCCTTCTTTAAAAATTAAACATTCGTTATGATCTGACAACATTTGCCCATGTGCTATCATAAACGGGAAGTCATCTGATTGTACGAAGGAACTTCAAAGAAAATGTTTCGATAATTGTCGGATTTTGTTTCTAATTAAAACTTGTTTTGCTTATTTTGATGTTTTGAAGAACAAGTACCTCTTTAAGACAATACGGTAATAAGACATGCAAAATGTCCGTGATATTAGGGGTGTCTTGAAGATTCTTCCATTTTTTTATTGAAACATTTGTACTGCAACATCAAAACGTACCTGGACGTTTTATCTAAGCTTGTACTAAATAGCGTACTCATAGAGACCCACTGCATTTTCTATATTCCTTATTAACTGTGGTATGAATAATTCTTTTCCCTGTGCATCAAATGGGGAGGTCAAATCAACAGAAGGCGTTTGTGTTACATTCTACCCATTCATACCTGACACTGGGTGTTATAGTGCAAATGTGCAATTATGGAACAATTCCTTGGGTGTACTGACAAGTGTACAAAAATTTAGCATAAGTCAATTTACAACAGGAATTGCACTAAGTTTTTTGGTAGGGCTTGAATTCCATCACAATAATACGTGTAATTTAGTATGACCACCTACCTTATCTTCTGTTTTATCATCTTTGGTTTTTTCTGTAGAAGTTTCGTCATTAGTAACACCCTGCAAATACAGTAATAATGTAGCAATAATGCATTATGAAAAACTCAACAAAACAGTGCAAACTGCCGCAAAATACCACAAAAACGCCTTTTACTTAATAAAATTGCCAAAATGTGTCACCATGCCTTTGAAATTCCTTTTCAAATTAATTTGTCAAGGTACACAAATTATCAACTGAAATTATCAAAAAGATTCTCATTAGACTGTCGCGAAGTGGCTTTTTATTTCAAATAGATAGTGATGGGTCATGTTCACAGTTTGTATTGGAATAACATGAGGGA